>JACAXG010000183.1:1228425-1305049 GCA_018881555.1 Amblyornis subalaris
TTTCTTTTCTTTTCTTTTCTTTTCTTTTCTTTTCTTTTCTTTTCTTTTCTTTTCTTTTCTTTTCTTTTCTTTTCTTTTCTTTTCTTTTCTTTTCTCTTTTCTTTTCTTTTCTTCTATTTACTGAGAGCAAAAAACATGCTGTGAGATAAGACCTCTAATTAAAACAAAAAAAGCAGTGCTCTTTGTATAGTATTTATGTAATAGCAAATGTGTGGAAAATTCTTGCCCCTGCAGACCTACTTAAAGCTGTAAAGCAGTCCAAGCACCAGTTAAATGGAACTCCCAGATTCTGTATTTTGTGGCTTGTCAGTTGCAATTCTTCTACATTGCAGGACAAATTTTTGCCTGGCAGCACACACGTGCCTGCAAGCCTAAAAATTGATCTCAATCAACAGACTAGGTAAGAAAGGAATGGGAAGGAAGTGCAGACTCATACAACAGTACATGGCAGTGCCCACTTACGCAGACCACAGCCAAGCCCCATTCTCGGTAGACTATGAACATCTCTGGCATGTGACATTCAGTCCATACTTCATTCCATGAAGATACTTCAGGAGAGCCAATGTGACCCCTGTGTGGTTCTGCCTGGAGGAGTCCCATCGGACTTGCCCTAAAGGCAAGTGTGGCTCCAAAAAAGCTAATTCATATGCAAGGATTACCTCTTCCAGGTGCAAAAGCAGTCCACTCCAACAAGCAGGAATTCAGGCAAAAAATGCCAAGAGGCCTGCAAGTTGGAACAAGGAGCTCCTAGCACAGAAAGGAAGTATACGGAAAAGTGAAAGCATGGACAGGTAGCCTGAGAGGAACACAGAGGCACTGTCCAAACACGTAGACACATGGCTAGGAAAGCCAAAGCCTACCTGGAATCACATCTGGCATGGGATGTCAAAAGCAAGAAGGGTTTCTCTAAGTACGGAAGTGGCTCAAGGAAGAAGGAAAATGTGGGCTGACCGCTGGGTGGCACAGGGGTCCTGGTGRCACAGGATATCTTCTTCACATCAGTCTTTACTAGCAAAACCAGCCTTTAGCAACTCCAGCTCCTGGAGACCTTGGGGAATTCTGTAGCAAGGAAGATGATCTTTGCATTCTATTTCGCTTTGGTAAGGTCATACTTGGAGTCCTGTGCTGAGTGCTGGGCTCCCCAGTACACTCACTGGAGAAATTGATGTATTGGAGAGAATCCAGCAAAGGGCCACAAAGATGGTTAACGGGATGGAGTATTTCTCACAGGAGAAATACTCCTCTCAGAGGAGGAGAGGCTGGTAGAGATGGGACTGCTCATCTCGGAGAAGAGAAGGCTTCAAGCAATATCATGACTGTGCACAACTAGTTGAAGGGAGGATGCAAAGAGGTCACAGGAAGGCTCTTCTCAGTGTTTCTCAGCGACAGGCCCAGAGCTGAAGGGCACAAACTGAAACACAAGAGGTTCTCTCTGAACACAAGGAAACAGTTTTTTTACCACGAGGGTGACTGAGCACTGGAGCAGGTTACCCAGAGGGTTGTAGAGCCTCCCTCCTTGGAGAAATTCAAAAGTAGTCCGGACTCAGTCCTGGGCAACCTGCTAGAGGTGCCCCTGCTTAAGCAGGGAGGGGTTAAGGTGTCCTCCAGAGATCTCTTCCAAGTTCAGCTATTCTGTGTTTTTCCTTAAACATATGCCAATTAAAATGTGTGGACAGAACCCTGTGGTCTTGGATGCTTCACTGCCAGATCATTCACCACATATGTGATTGTGGGTGAACAGGGAACAATGAATTGAAAGTTCTTGACACTAGACTGCATCTCATTTCAGATGTTCATAAGTGAAATGAGAATAGGATTGTCAGGTTCCCTCTGAGGAAGGAACCTGAGAAAAGACTTTAAACAGACAGAAAAGTGTAAAGAAAAGCAATAAGGAAGAGATTCACCTGCCTGCTTTCATTCACATTACAGACACTGCAGTTAAGAACCATGGAGTGGAATACTGAGCAACTTAGGAGGAAAGATCTTTCCACAGTGATTATTTTTTATTGTCTAGTGAAAAAAAATAATTACTACATAAACCTATAATCTCACGCTGTTATTTCCAGGAGGGATGGCAGATACAGAGAAACGATCATGCTTTGAAACTCTCATTCTGCCCCTGGGTATTTCTATTTCCAGAAGAAAAACAGTAAAATGAAATCATATAGCATACTGCAAGCAAAGCTGATTTACAGTGATTAAACATGATTCACATCTCTCTCACCTTCCTAATGAAAATATAGTTGGAAAAAATATACTATGGCCTAAAATTTATTGTTGCTTATATTTTACATCTGTAATTTTCACCAAAAATGCTGGACTGAATAAAGTAGACACTAACTGGCATCCAGCTAAAAGAAGCTAAAGAATGGCCTCCAAAGGCAGGCACAGCAGCTATCACAGACTTTCTGCTTCCACCTGAACTCTGCTTCTGCATCCAGGGAGTTGCTTACATTCATGAGCACCTTTATCCCTTTACAAAATTGCCTAAGATAGTCTAAATCACAGCACTCAGGACTTTAGGCCACAGATAGCAATAATAATTGTTCCCATGACATGGAGCTTTTCCTGGCATTGCCTCTGTCCAGTCACTATAAATAGTATATCGAAGGTCAAGTCAGGAGGAAAAAGAAAAAAATTCCCTGGCAATCTAAATAGGCAAAAGCCACTTCCTTTTATTCAAGCAGTTAGTGAGCCTAGGGCTGTCTTTACACACAAAGACAGAATCCGTCTCTCATTTGTTTCTGAAGGACCTTACCTTACATTTCCTTACCGCAGATCATGGCATCGGGTCCACCTGCTGTGGTCCCATAGATGACTGTGCTCACTGGAGACAGTCATAACAAATATTCAAGCTGAAGCAAACCCACTATCACTAGCACTACTATGTTTTGCTTTAGTGAACATTACCACTTCAGGACCATCCCACAGAAAGCCTGAACAAAAGCAGCTTCTCCTGAAACACCTCCACTGTGTGCCTGCAGAACAACTTCACACACAACACCAACACCAGCTAAGCCACAGGCCTTGTCACTGGCAATAGTACGACTTATCCTCCCCCGGGCACCAGGACTTTCCAAGAAAACACAGATCTAGCTCTGATTGATTCACAATATCCGATGCAAGGACAGAGGGTTGCAGAGCTAGCACCTCAGGGGGCAGAGCAAGCTGCCACTTCCCATCAAGTCAAGGCTACTATGAAAAGAGAAGGCAGAGTTTGGAGTGCGCAAGCGCTTTTCCCTCAGCTTGTCTCAGTCATTTTTCATATCTTGGCACAGTGTCAGAATGCCACAACAGTTCAGCTGGGCATGGCTCATCTCAGACACTGACCCAGTTTTCCTCAGCTCCCCCTACAACACTCGCCCCTGTGTTGCCTGTATTTGCCTGACTGCTCACTGGAGGCAAGTTCTACCCGGGAGGCCAGAGAAGCAGCTTCTGACAGACTTCTAACAATAACAAATAGCAAAACCAGCAGAGAAAATTGCTGGAATCGTGGAGTGGCAGTCGGGAGAAGGGGTAAAGAAAATGAAAATGAAAAGAGGACAGACTAAGAACCGAAGATGTTAAGAAAGAGAAAGAGGCATTAAAAAGCTCACTCAGACAATAAGGGCAGAGAGGAAATATTCCAAGAACTAAACAAAATGCAGCAAGGGGAAAAGGACAAAGAAAGGTAGTCAGGAACTTCAACAGAGCTTTAGGTGCCCTCAGCAGTGACTTTAGGGAATGTGATACAGGTGACACTGACTTTTTGTATGCTGATATGATTTGAACTGAACTGGGACACAGGAAGACATTTAGAAGACCACAGAATTGTTCTTTTCTTGACTGAGAAAAACGATCTGCTTCTTATATGGGAGTTCTACTCCCAGGTGTACTGTGGGGCAGCCAGAATAAATACTGGATGTGAGAGTATTGAAAATGAACAGTGTCAAAGCTCGCATTGGAGTCAAACTGGGAAGGATGAACGGCCATAGCTGAATTTGAGGCCTGGGGAAAATGGGATGACAGAGGGCCTCAAATGAGAATGACTCTAGGTAAAGGGATGGAGTTTGGCACTTAGAGGGCAGTATTATGGGAGTGAGTAACTGATAGTACTGTAGAAATATGACGTAGACATTTAAACATTGCATTTCTCAAAATGAAACAAACCATCATTAGCACACAGAAGACACACTAGAAAAGAAAAAATTTAGTGTTTTTTAGATAAAGCACTACTTTTTCCCCCTCCATAAATGTGTCTACGATTACTTTATGGTGATAGTAAATTCCCACTGGGTGAGGCTATTCCACCGTGACTATTATTGTGTATCTTGCATCTTGTTCTGAGTAAGGTGGGATCAGCCAGAAGCAAGGCATGGTGAAGCAATAGGGCCCTGGGATGGAGTTTCATAGTTACTACAACTGTTTGGGTGGGGAAAAGACAGTGGAAAATGAAAGAAACATAAGTGTGGCTTTTGAGTTTTAAAGAAGAGCACCAAATCAACTGAGATAAAATAAACGAAGTGACTAAGAATTCTTCCTGCTGAACTGTTGATAGGAGATCAGTTGAGTAAGCGATTTTTTAGGTAAAAGAGGTGGAGCTGAAGCAATTACTACCTAATTATATATGGGAGGACTGCCAGGGAATGGGTTGTGTGAAGGAAAAAAAGGCAAAAACATGAGAGGAAAGATTTGGGCAGGGTAAGGACGGAATACGAGTAGAGAGCAAGCACTTAGTACAGAAAAAGCAGCAAACTACTTGAAAAGCACCAAAATGTATGTGAACATAGCAGAAGGATGGAGAAGCTGATGAAAGGAGCAATACAGGAAAAAAAAAAAGAAAAAGGTGATCTAGATCAAGGCACCAAACATTATTGTCAACTGTGAGTTTACCTTGAAATCAAAGCTCTTACCCAGGAGAGGCTAAGACACTGGGTTTGTTCATTTTGAAGCAGAGTAGGCTGTGGGGCAGGAGCTTACGGCTGTCATCAGCCACCTAATGGGAGGATATGAAGAAGGTGTAGGCACAAGGTGGTAGAACACGAGATAACAGAGACAAGTTGTAATAACCTCTTACTACATCTTGCTAAAATCTTCTTCTACATAGGGAAAAGTAATTTCACCATGGGTGTTGTCAAATATTGGAACAGTTGCCCAGGGACACTGTGTAATCTTCATCTTTAGGAATAATGAAAACTAGACTAGAACAGGCCTTGAGTGACCTAACCCAATTCGGTCCTGCTTTGAGTATAAGGTTGGAGCAGATCACTTTCACAAGTCCCTGCAATGTAAATTATTCTGTGGTTTCAAAGGAAGCATCTTTTAAGTGATTAAAAATTGAGAAGAGTTTATTGTGCTTTTCTTTTTCTTTGCTAACAGTATGTGCATATTTTTAGCAGACTATTGAAGCTTTTACTTTAATATAAATCTTAATGTTCTCTTAGCCTCACACACTGAAAAAGATTTATCCAGGATGGTGAGAAACAGCATTTTCTAATAATACAAAAATAATCATGCAATATTCTTCCCAAATGAGACCTCCAACAGCTGCATGCACAGTTGCTGGTTCCTGGAGTTATCAGTAATACAGATGTGATTCTTTCTGCAATCAGAAGGGACTACATACAGCTAAAAGACATGGGCAATTTTATGGAATCCTTACAGATGACAGGCAGACCTTTAGCTTGCTTAATACTCTTAGAAACATTCAGGGAAAGAAGAGAGGAGAAGCAGCCCTGTGGATTGCTAATCTTGGTAAACACTCAAATGCCCACCCAGCAACTCTCTTACTGCCCCTCCTCAGCAAGACACAGGGAGAAAACTGGATGAGAAAGCTTGTGGGCAGAGGTAAAGAAGTTATAAAGACCGGGAGCTTGTTTACCAATTACTATCACAGGCAAAACAGACTTGGCTTGGGGAAATTTAATTTATTGCTGATTAACATAGATTTGGGTAATGAGAAAACAAAAACAAACATTAAATCAACACCTTTCCTTCTCCCTCTCTCAAGTTCAGCTTAACTCCTTCCACTTCAAACTTGTTCCCTCCTCCTCTTTCTCGCTGGTGTTTTCTTCCTCTGGTTCAGTATGTTTGTACAGAGGTGCCACACACATTGCTAATCAGCTCAGCTCTGTCCTGAGCTCTGTCCTTCTTTATTTGGAAGTCAGCTTTGCACTTTCTCAAGCAGTCAATTCTCTTGTTTTTTGTCCACACTGTCATTTTTGAAATTGTTAAAATGTCTCAGTCATGAACTCTAAACATTATTTTCAAAAGCACCTGGTAACTTAAATCCTATATGGCTTTTTCAAGGCAAGGCATCCTGTGTGTATACATCTACAGAAAGAAAAGGAGCTAAGGTCCCAACCTTCTTTTTACCTCTGCAAACTGCCATTCTGCTTTCTGACTGTTCAGCATGAGAAGTCTACTCAGATAAAGTCAAAAGTGAATCCCACACAGATTGCATCCCACACCACCTACAGGGCTTAATAAAGGTTGCTGTTTCACTCTCCTATTTAGCTGGAGAAATTTGCCATATAGTAAGATAGAGCAGGCAGTCACATAAAACTAAAGAAAGAAAGCACCTCAACTCATGATAGGGGGCAGGAGAAAAAAAAAGGGCTTTCTATCTATCTACTCAGAATGGCTCTTGGCAGATTCTTTGTTCTAAATAAAGAGATAACAGCTGGTCCAGGAAGGACTCCACAGGCTTGCATATGGTGAGGGGGAAGGCAATGCCCACACACTCTTCTACTAAACTGTAAGAAGGAAACTTGCTTCTCCGTCTTATCCTTGGTTGATTCTTCAGTCGTAAAAAGAACACCTCTCTGCATTATCATCAGTAGAAATCTGCCCTTGGGCTATTGCTTTTGTTCTCTGTTTCATCTGGAACACCGTGGCAGCTCTCTATCATGGTGTATTTGTGTTCTTACGAAGGGAGAACATATGCATAGAGAAGTGCAGGAGAGGACTCCATGCAGACAAACACCAAGCAAGGGGACAAATTACATGAGCTCAATGTGGCTCCAATCAGACAGGACAGAAACATAGTGTTAGCAGGAGAAGAGATCAAGAAAGACGATCAAGCCAGAAGAGTCTACAAGAAACATGAGGAGAAGAAAATACCCTCTAACATTATGATTCATATTTGGTTGTCTTCGGCTGCTCTAAGCTGCTGATGGAATCTCAGGAAGTAAATGATGAAAACAGAGTTTCGTAGCTTGAAAGACTGTAATTATTCAGTTTTTTCCTTATAATATTCACCATTTTCATTGATCTCTAGCTTCTATAATAATAAGGCTGCAAGGGAGTATCAGCTTTCACTGAATACTATGAAAAATGGAAGAAAGATTTTTTTAAAAACCCCTATTTTTAATTGCCAAGCCTTTTTTTTTTTTTTTTGAGTGCTTAAGACTACTATCTGATACTAAATTATTGACTGGCAGTTTAGCTGGACTGTGAACTAGTCATGCTATTGATGCAGACAACAAATTTAGTGTCATACAGAACTGCTTTATGTTTGTCAGAGCTTACTGTCTCTGGAGCAGCACTACATGAATGTAGTTACATTTCTCTCAGAATGAGCAGGATAAAAAGGCACACAGATTTTAATTATTCTCAAAGTTTAAACAAATGAAAAGCACTTACCAATTTTAATTGCTTTATAAGTCTCCAGCACAATGACCTGTATTTCAGTAAAGCTATTTTGCATGACCCAAATCACTTCACCAAGCAGGAATTTAAGGTAACATATTGACAACCATTAATTATCTGTTGCATTTGCACTTGGTGTAAACCAGAATATTTGTATTCTCAATGTCCGAGTCGAACTCTTGGTTGAATAAATCCATCTTTAAAATTGTGTCTGCAGCCAAAACCGGGTTCCATATTACATTTATGTCAGAGTGCTAAATGTAGTGCAGCAACATTTTACATTGCTGAGAGATTTTGAGTAGATGCATATTAAAACAAAGGAAGCACCAGAAGAACATCATACACAAAATTATATAACCAACATAAGCAGTTTGCTCTAATGGACTGTCCTAAGCTTGAGATAGGAACACAGTCATGACATTAGACTGGCTGTTCAGGCTTGGCCAGATTTTGGCCCAATACCACTTCTGGGCGATACATAATATATTCTACTTCCTCCTACAAACATTTCACAGAAATACCATGGACCCTGGGGCAGAGAGTACATTACTGGTAATGATGATACCATCATGACTGCTTTTTCTAGTCAGGACAGGCTCACAGAGCCCTGCCACATTTTCCCTGTCCCATGACCAGGCTGCTGCCATTTCCCTTTTCCTTTTTTTCTTACTATACACTAGCAAAGGTGTACAGGCCAGAAATAACTAAGGCATTCTGGTGTATTGTCTCTGGGCTCAGCTGTCCTCCCTGTGGCATCTTTCTTCTAACACTGTTGCCTCTTGGCAAAGAAGTGGACTTAGGTAGATCTGGCTAGTGACAACTCCTGCCGGTTCTATGTAAGTAGCCTGACAGGCTGTCTCTGGTGGCTGTTTGAACTTCGCCATTCCTGAGTGGAATTTCCAACCATGTTCTTAGCAGTAAGCAGTGGTGTCCTGGTATCAGCCAGGACAAGGTTAAGTTTTTGCATTAGCTGGGAGAGGATGTGGCTGAGCGGGTGCGGCCAGGACCCAGATGTTATTCTATACCACCTCACATCATTGCCAGGGATGGGGGTAAGGGACTCTCCCTTCTGAGAACGGCATTCCTTCCAGCTGGGAGAAAACGTGGCAGGAAAAAACAATCGGTATTTGTTTACTGTCACGGACTTTCGTGTAAATCATTTGTGTTACACCTTTTGTTTTTAATATTGTTGCTGTTACTGTTCATTTTATTATCTCACTGCTGTTTCCAGTAAATTGTTCTTATCTCAACCCATGATCTTTTCCTTTTGCGCTTCCAGTCGGAGGCAGGGAGGGCCAAGTGGCAGCATGGTTTTAGTGGGAGTACCAAACTGGAGAATCCCATTCCTAAACTACAACAAGCAGTCACTCCATCTCCAGTCTGAGGAGCAAAAACTGTCAGAAAAGGCTGCTAGTAAATGTTCTCTGTGAGAAATGATTTAATCTCCCAGCTCTGTGAAATTTTGGCTAGGGCCAAATATTGCTGATGCAGAGAGCCAACAAAGAAGTGGCTGCCTAAGGGGTGGGGAAAAAGGTTCTCTCACCTTGGCAGGCTCGTTCATCATCCACAGGCTGGTAGCCAGCCTTGCAGGTGCATCGTCCAATGGCCACCATCCACTCCCCTTCTCCATTGCAGTGCAACCGAACACTCGAGGACCCTGTCGTGCTCGTCTCTTCAGCGTTGGGTACACACGTCCCTGGGGACTCCACCAGTGAGGTCCTCTCCCCGCCAGCAAATGTTTCAGGAAAGGAGGCAAATCCTTTCACCACAGCTGGGCACTTGTAGAAAAAGACCTGGACTGCCACCAAGGACATGCAGGCTCCCGAATCCTGGAAGGCCAGGTAGAAGCCATGCTTGGTGAGTGGCCCAAAGCTACGTACTTTAACATTCATCTTTACCACCTTCCCAGTGCTGTCCACCTGGGAAAAGCTTTCATCAGCTGCAATAGTATCCACTTTGGTCCAGGGGCCCTCACGCCACTCTGGCATGTCCTGAGAGGCTATGTCAGCCTCTGACTGGTGGTAGTAGAGTGTGAAGGTCTCCTTGCAGGACGAGGCCACAGTGCGCATGCTGGCGCAGTCTCGCACTGAGAAGCGGAGGCGGACGTGGACGCGGTGGGCTCCGCGCCGCTCTATGAAGTGGGTACGCAGCCAGTTGTTCTGACCTGGTTCAGCCACGTTGCAGACTTGAAAGGTTCGGATCAGGCGCTTCTTGTCATCCAGGACACTTACCTCATCCCACTACAACGGATATAGGGGAGAAAAAAGAAAAAAGAAACAGTAAAAAAAAAAATGGATTCAGTGTTCAACGGCACTGAAAATACACGACAGTTTTTGTTTCCTTGCCAAGTCTATGACAAGACTTGAACCTGCTGATGCCACATGCAGCACGGCATTCTAGACAGGACAAAGTACGACCCTGTAAAGAAGAGCGGTCAAAGCTTTGAAGTAAGAACTGTTGTGACAGAAAACATAAATCATGCAGACTTCTCACACGACATTTAGAATCTTAAAATGAGATAGTCACACTTTCTTCCCTCCTATTTTCCCATCTCTTGTCTCCAGAGACAAGACACACAACACAAACAAATGAGATAGAGCTACAAGACACTGTTCTTTGGAAAACACATTAAAGCAGAAGTCCCTTCTACCCAGCTTTACCACAGTGGGAGCTGTGCTCTGACATCTCCTATGCCCACAAGCCACTCAGCATGGCCACTACAGGGGCAGGTCCAGATCTGGTTTGTGCCCAGAGGAAGGCACAAGAGAAGGATAGGGAGGGTGGAAGCAGGTTCCCATATAAGGCTGTAAGAGAAACCCCTCCTTACCTTCTTAACTAGCTTTACAGAATAGGTACAAAGCCCTGGGTATGACAGAGGAAGTGAGATAAAAGAGAAAGAACCTGCTCAAGCATTCTCGTGAAGGTCTGACCAACCAACTCTTCACAACATGATCTGCATTAAGGTCATTTGCTGAGAAGAAACAATGGCAAGTTATGGTCATTAGTGACTCTCTCCTGTGTAAAACAGAAGCATCCATTTGCAGACCAGAATATCTTTTTAGGCAAATTTGCAGTCTCCCTGGCGCCCAGTTTAGGGATGTCACCACATGATGGAAGAGCTTAGTACAGCCTTCAGACTATTTTCCACACCTGCTTTTTCACGTGGGTACAAGTAATGTCCCAACAAAATGTACGAAGTTCATTAAGAGAATTTTCAGGGCCCTGGGAACAACCTTAAAAAATTCAGGAGCGTGGGTAGCGTTTTTCTCAATCCTTCCAGCAATGGTGAGACACCTCGGAAGAAACAAGTGATGCCTAGATATCAATACCTGGCTTCAGGACTGGTGCCTCTGCCAAAATGATTGGTTTTGTAATCATTGAAGTTTATGATGGGACCTGACACGATCCACAGTCCCGATGGGAAAAATGTATCTTTGCTCATAAACTGGAGGGACTGATTGAGAGATTTAATCTAGAATTGATGGAGGAAGGGCACACCAACAGGACAGCTGAAGGCAAACGAAGGGTTGGCACGGCATAGCCTTAAGTGCTAGTGGGATCATGTATGCTGCTCCTGGGAGCATGGGGGGCTCAGGAGCACAGCTGAAATGTTTATACACCAGTGGACCATTACACAACCATTCACGGCACAAAACTTAACAAGAACAAATGATGGATCCTGCAGTAGGATGGAGTAACTATGGGCACAAGTATATATGGGAGAGGAGTGTCCGGAGAGCCCCCGCAGAAGGGGCCCTGGGGGTGCTGGAGGGCAGCAGCTCAGTGTGAGTCAGCAGCGTGTGCCCAGGCAGCCCAGGGGGCAAAAACCGAATGCTGGAGTGCATCAAACACGGCATCACCAGCTGGTCAGGAGAGGGGATCATCCCGCTGTGCTCAGCGTTGGTGCGGCCTCACCCGAGTGCTGGGAGTAGTTCTGGGCCCCACTGTTTCAGAGGGGTGTGACAGTCCTTGAATGTGTGCAGAGGAGAGCAACAAAGCTGGTGGAAGGGCTGGAAGGCGTGTCCTCTGAGGAGCAGCTGAGGGCTCTGGGTTTGTCCAGTTTGGATAAAAGGAGGCTGAGGGGCCACCCCCTTGCTCTCTGCAGCTCCCTGAGGAGGGGAAGGGGACAGGGAGGTGCTGATCCCTTCTCCCTGGGATCCCGTGATAGAACAAGTGGGAATGGTTCAAACCTGCCTCAGGGGAGGGCTCAGAACTGGCATCAGGAAACATTTCTTTACCGAGAGGGTGGTCAGACAGTGGAAAAGCTTGCTAGAGAGGTGATCAATACTCCAATACTCCAAGCCTGTCAGCGTTTAAGAGGCATTTGACAGTCACCTTAACACATGCCTTAACTTTTGGTCAGCCCTTAAGTGGTCAGGCAGCTGGACTAGGCAATTGTTGTAGGTATCTTCCAACTGAACTATTCTATTCTACTCTATTCGTATGGAGGAATGGCTGGAGAACTCAGGAGAATTTCTGAAGGAGAGTGGAAGGAAGAGGGTAAGGAGGTGGTAATAGCATCCCACTGAGTATCTTTTATCAATCTGGCTTTGCACAACATACTGTGTTCAAATTGTTCATATGTACAAAATCCATAAACCAAGTCTCATTACTTCCAGTTCCCCTTTCTTCATCAGATGCATGCATGTCTTCCCAGCATAGGCACAGTCAAGAAGAGGACAAGGGAAATGCTTACCCCATCAGAAGGGTGTGTGATCCAGCCAATCTCTGAGGTCTCTCGAGTTGTATCCAGAAGTATTTCTGTTTATATTTAAAAAAATTAAATAAAAAAGTATTTTGTGCTATTCCAAGTCAGCCTAAAATCTTATCTGTTCCTCACAAGATTATCTTGTAGACGGCTTCCATACACCAAAAATATACATTCATGTTTTGAGAATAAATGTAACAGGTTATGTTCATACTAGTAAATTCAGTAGGGCCAAGACAGGAGCAGAGGCACTGGGCACATAAGCATGCTAACTCATGATTATCAAATTCCTTAGCAATGTTCTGACCAGACTTTTCCAGGCAAACTGTAAGCACACTGCCAGCATGGAGCAGAGTTATCATAACAAGCGGTACAGATGAGGCCACTTTCTTTTTGGAAAGGAAAAGGGAGGTGCACAAGATGAGTTACATGAATGCATGCCAGTCTCCTTAGGACTATGCTTGCTCATTTTATTTGCAGATGTAAATGTAGACATGAGGGCAAAACATGTGTGTTTCCAGTTCTGAAACCAAATTTCTTTTGGAGTTTAGGATTATGACCCATTTGATCCTGTAAGTGATTCACGTGGTTCTGGAGTTGGCCATTACATTGCAAGCCTGTGTAGGAGTCCCAGTTTTATCAGAAAATTAGTATTAAACAGTCTGTTGCATTGTACTGCTCAGGAGTAAGGTATATGCAGAACTTCACACGCTAGTTTATTCCCACAACTAGTCTGCATTTCCATTGTTATTGAATCTACCACTGGAGACAGATACTAGCCTTGACTGCTCTTGCACACATTATTCTCTGTTTGGGTACAAAGAAATACAGAAGAGATTGTGGCAGTGCAAACTATAAACAAAATATTCTCCAAAAGGGAATGTCAGGATCTGACACCATTGTGGAAGCTACTGGTATCCAAGCACTGTACTGGATACATTTAGGACATAGAATAAGTAAAAGACTCAGCTGAATATGTATTTACATGTGTTGATATATACTGTATAAATCAACTGCCTTTTCTTAAATTCTGGGAAGCTTTAGTTGCTTATTTTGATTTTCATAGTTCTATCTTGTTGCTCTAAAAAAAAAAAACCAAACTCAAAAAACAGATTAAAACAACCAACCCAAAACCCAACAGCAACTGCTAGCTCACTTACAAACCGGATTCATTATTCCTACTTCCCTTGCAAAGTTTTAATACGATTGTTCCATGTTATATGCAGGAGAGAGACCCTCAGTGGTTTTTATTTCCAATTTATGGATTGCTGATGTCACCCTACCTATGCACTTTGGAATTCATTCCATGTGAATCATTGGAGAGGAAAGATTAGGCTCATCCTAACGCAGACATGGTCAAGTGACCAAGTTTATCCAGACTGCAGCCTTCACTGATGTCCCTGAACTATGTTCCCTATATTCCTACAGGAGACCTTATATTCCTTAGACCTCCCTGAGGAGCTGATGCAGTTCTTTGCTTCAAGAGCAGTGCAAAATGCCTGGGCTGGCTTGCCAAAACTGGAAAGAGCTACTGGTTACAGCTAAAGTACAACCCCACTAAAATTATGTAACAGACCTCAGGAAATGCTGAGCAGCCCAGTTCTCAAGGACAGCTCAGCTCAGACGGCTCCTCTGAGCAGCAGAACATCTGCAAAAGGCCTATGCCTCCCTGAGGCACAGTCTTCCCTAAGCTGTCCTGGCAGCAGAGGAACTTGGCATTCCCCCATGCCCATTACCTTCTCAATTGCACAGTCTGGCACAGGGATTGCACTGTGTTATGTCATTACTTTGCCATTGGGTTCCCAGAAATGGCCATGATATGCTGAAATAGTATACAAGGCCATTCTTAAACACAGAAAAAACTTTTTTCTAATCAGATCTGAGTCTCTCATTTACCAAAGTCTAATGCATCTACCCCACGGAAACTCCAGAAGAAAATAAATTAGAAAGAAGTTAATCAAGGCATGGAAAGCCATATAGAAAGTGAGAAAGGAATGGAGAAGAAAGGAAACAGAGAAGACTTGCTCAGCAGCCTGTACTCTGCCATGGCAAGCATATTCTCCAGACAGCTTCTCACCAGTGAGCAAGGTAATAGTTATCAAACACGAGTATTTCACAAGCAAACAGGAATAGGCAGCCTGAAGCAGACAGAACTGTCCTTTTCACAGTGAATATTTTAAGTCAGAAACCATTACAAAAATAAGAAAAGTACACAAGAATTTTGTGTGCATAAATCTCATTTCACAACCTACAGTCAAAAGTCCCTCACAATTTTTCTTCTCTTTCTGCCTCTCCTACTGTCTGTATGCCTTGAATCATACCCCCAGTCACACTAGCTGCATGCACACTCATAAATCTAACAATCTGTTGAACTGCTCTCTAGTCTGAGGACAACAGGCACAGTACGGTTCATGCTCACACGGCTAAGAACTCCAATCTCACAGAAGTGCATGGCTGCATCCAAACCACCTCTCAGGAATGGTCCTTGGACCATCCTAAGTTCTGACCTATGTGTAGGCACTGTTTATGATAAAGATTAGTTAGCAGGCGCCAAAAAATCCCATGGCTGTGCTAATAATTTAAGAGAATGACTGCATGTGCACAGGTACAAGCCTTCACTCTGACACTTTATTAGTACTGATGACCGATGTAGCACCCCACATCCTCACTGTGTTGGGCCAGACCAATATTCTGCTGTTCTTCAGTGCAGGTAGAAATGATCTGTTCAGCTGAATTTACCACCCTGGAAGAAAAATGGCTTGCACCATTTCAGACTTGCTCAAAATCAAGGGTCTTGCAAGATCAGGTTAGTCTCAGGCTCAGTCCAGTCCATGATGCTGCTAGAGGCAACACTGACTGAAGTATGTCAGAGTACCAATGGAGCAATATACTTTACATTAAAGATGAGGAATAGGCAAGATATCTGAGCAATCTAGAGGTGACAGTTCTTGTTTGACTCCTGGTTTAATCTCAGTTTTGAAGAATTATATTCCAATTTCATATTACAAGTGTTATTTTAGTTCAAGGAAGATAAAAATAACTGATGAGAGATTCTCCTGTATTTCTCTTCCCTAAACTAAGATGAAAAAACATCATTTTTTTATAGAAGAGTCAAATGGGTTCATTACATTCCTTGCAAAACAAATTTTAAAGTAGTTTAAACTCTCATTTCAGTATCCTCAGTTCTTGCAGGCCAAAAAGGGTGAAATAAATATCCCAAATACTTAAGCTAGTACTATTCTATATTTACATCACAAACCAATATCTTGGGCTACATTATACTACAATGTCAACACAAGATAAACTGGGCAGAGGTTGGAAGCTGCTATTACAGATCAGGCTGTTCAGAACAGGCATGTTAATGATTTTCAGATTTTGGTTAGCCTGTACTTTTAAGCAAGACTATTTAGTGCTTGTGTTACAGACAAAATGATCCCCTGATGCAAGAGGGTGACAATTCACCCAAGGATGATTGACCCTCAGACAACCTTCATGAAGGCAGAGATGGCCTAACAGCTTTCTGGATTGAAGAACATTTGCCCTCAGTGTCTTCACAGTGCAGTGGTGCAAGAGGGAATTATACAACCAAAGCCTAGCAAACTATAGCCATAGACAAGACAGCTGATCCTGAGAAGAGCACAAAAGAATCCCTTTACCTGTGTGATGAGACTCTGGTGCTAAGACTGTAGAATCACAGAGTGAAACAAGCTGGAAGGGAGGTACAGAGGTCATCTTGATCAACACCCCCCTCCAGGCCAGGCTAAATTACAGTAGGTTGCTCAAAACCTTGTCCAGTTGAATTCTGAATATATCCAAATGTACATGGGTAGCAGGTAAAGGGCATTATGGTACAAGGTAATGTTCAGAGAGTTTGCTTTGCTCTGCAGCTGACTGCCCCAGGCAGCAAAGCTCTCTCTTGCTTAACAGACTTCTTGAACTGAAACTTTACTGAGTTTATTCTGCCTTCTGTGATCATGCCTTGAACATGTAGGAAGACTGTGAATGCTCTCTAAGAAGGCTGGAAAGATAAAGCATTCTCTGGGCTTGTGCAAAAATATTGTTGGTTGTGAGAGCCAGTAACCTCACACAAGCCAGGCTGCTGCAGCTCCATGGCCCCAGGTACAACCAATAGCAGGGTTAAGTGGCTATTCCCAACAGGCACACACACAAACACATGTAGGCACTGCACATACATGAACGGCCAGCCACAAAGATCAACACAGACAGAAACACCAGTCATGCAAACAGAAACAGCACCACCAACGGCCTCATCCTGCTCCCCTTTCTGGTTGGTCAGGATGCAGGTCTGTTAGTGGGTAATATATATGCATTTATATACAATATGGATCCCTGCAATAACTGTCCTTAAACATTTAGCTTCCAGTAGCTGACCTCTGGATCTGTGGTCTCCTCATTTGCTGGCACCTGAAGCTCACAGCTCCACTCATGTTGTGAGTATTCAGACAGCCTCACTCACCGATATATCCCTTCACACATACACACAGAGGCACTCTTTGGATCCTTGCTACCTGGCTTTAAGCATGCAGCCTACCCAGTCAGGGTATGCAGCCCTGGATTCTTGTTTTCCTGGGTTGCTGTGTTACAGGTATCTCCATCAACTGGTCTTAGACACTCAGCCTACCCAGGAGCTGGCCCTGGGATCATCTCATCTCTGGTTGCACAGAGATACACAATATATAGACAGAACTCTCAAAGAACCCCCAGAATTTATGGAGACCAGAACAGTTGACCTGGACCTCCTGACAGTTGACCTTCCCTCACTAGATAAACCCCTCCATCTGTCTCACTCACAGAGACACACACATGCGAACTCATTTCTCTTCCAGAGGTGCCTCATTCCTCTTCCAGACTCTCTGGTCTTTCCCTGGCTTCCCAACCCACTAACTCTACCATCAGCTAGTCTGGCTTGATATAGAGATCACAGACTCACTTAAATAAGCTCACTCACTCCAGTTGCTTGCATCACAGATGCACAGATCCTATGACCCGTGGTCCAACTTGAGTTCCTAGCACTTGATTTTCATCTGTTCCATGATCTCCAGCTTCTGGTAGCGCTGACTCATGGGCCACCACGACCTGTGGTTCAACCCCAGCTGCTGGCACGTAAATGTCCATATACACACACCCCCCCACAAAATAAAGCCCCCTCATCTAGGCAACTGGTGAGAAATTGAATTTAATAAGAAGATAGGACAGACTGCGGTGATCAGGTGMCTGACAGCCATACTGACCCGCAGCCAGTGTACGAGACTGGCCCCTTATCTCTCTACTTTCTCACGCTTAATGCTCCCTTTCCACACCTACAGTTACTCCCCTAAACAACCTGCAGCCAGTTTTGCAGAAGCCCCAAATTATCTTCCCTTCTTCCCATAATAAATCCCATGCTCCTGTTGGCAATAATCTCCTTCAATCTGCAAGGCGTTCCAGAGAGCATTTCCATTGATTTAACTTAACAGGTTCCATTCACACTCCATGGACTGATCACACTCCTGTGATAGCTCTGGGAGAAGCTGGGTCAGGACGCTTATTTCCCTGTTAGGTTATTCAGGTTCCCCTGCCTTTCAGCGTTCCTCTGTGCTCCTTTGAGTGTGGGGAAAGGACCCTTTTATCAGGAGCCTTTTATCACTTAAATAAACTAATATATTTATGAAGGGGGTCTATCACCTGGAGACAAAATACAGTGAAACCTTTGGGAAGCCTTAAATACACTAGAACTTCTTCCAAAACCAACCAGCTATTGGGGTAAAGTAGATAATATATGAATAGCTAATGACATATGCAACTGTAACAAGTATTCTATTTTTCAAAAAAACCAAACAAAAATAGCCAAAAAATCCTACTTGTTCATAACTACCCAACACAAAGATTGCTGTTATTTTTTAACAAAAAATGTATTTTTTAAAGTTTAGCTATGACTTAACATGAAAAACCAAGCTACGGAGTTAGAGAATATGCCCCCTAATAAAAGAGAATATATACAAACCCAATCTATATGAGACAAATGAGTTTGAATTTTTTTTTTATAAATCTGTATTTTCATTCCTGCAATGAATGATCCTGTATTACTTCTGCAATGCTACTCCTCAAATGCAATTAATTTTAAAAAAACTATTTGGAGTCAATGGGATATATGTTTAGTAAGTTCCATGAAATATAATATAATTTAACTACTTGCTATGTCAGAGCAAAATGCTGACACTACCAGAACATCAAAGTTGTCATCTGCAAGGAGGAATTCTCACACTCTAACCAGGAGTTATGTACCATCTGTGAAAGAGAGAAATGACAGCCAAATGGTCTAGGATATGGAAATACACAGCTTTTTGCAAGGTAACACAGTTTTTAAGCTTTATGAATGATTGTGTATTTTTCTCTTTCCCAGCCCCTTTCTTTTGTTAAAGCTCTAAGGAAACTGCCAGGATTAGCATGTTGCACTAGTTCATCTACTGATGTCAGAAAATGCAGACATCAGGAAATTTTAAAAAAAAAGTTTCAACTTTGCATATGAAATGAAATTAAATTACTACCTACAACTTTCCTAGTGATACAATATATCTACTCTTCCACAGCGTTACAGGTTCATTCTGCAAACACCCACTATTGAGTCTATAACTTGGATCCAACTGCCACAGCCACCAAACTGGCTACTTTGGTGACAGCACAGTGTGACTTCTAATGCTGATTTATGTTCTCCTGCTTACTTTTTTCACAGACATTAAAAAGTGAGCTTATGTCTTCCAAAGTTTTACCAAAGCATATACTGAAAGTCCCAGATACTCTACATTACAAGAATGACGTTCCTTTCCTTTGAAGCTTTAATTAGCTTTGAATATAAACAGTGTTAGTTGCAGCATGAATAGTCTCTACTGTCCTACTGGCCTCCAAGCTGCAAGGGCTAGCCTGCAGTTTGGGAACAGATTCAACATGGGTACATATGGAAATAGGGATGTCCTACACAGGAATCTATTATGGAAGAAAACAAATCAAAAGGAGCTGCTCAGACTGACCAAAGGGATAAAACCCTGTCTATTTCCCCTTTACAAACAAGCTGCACATCCAGCCCCGTCTCATTCACCCTCTGCATGTCTACAACAGGATATTCCTCTGCCCTGGGCTTTCCAAGCATGTGGCAAAGATTTTGGCATGCAGTGGAGCGTCAGGAAAGAACCAGGAAGAAAATGTTTGCTAGGATTTTAATAACTCACGTGAATCACATGGATTCAAAGTAAAAAGTTAATTTCACGTTTTTCTTTTTCTCCCCCAAGTAAAATACCACTAATTTAAACCTTTCTTTGTATATACTGAACTGCATATAATAAACCAAAACTCAATGGTGTTTTTCACTCTGAAGATTCCCTCTGAGGAAAGTAGTGTTTTCCCCCACTTCAAAGGCAAGCCAATTTGAGCAATCAATACACTATTTTCAACAGCTCGAGACAACAACCAGTTAGTAGAAAAGATAGGGGAAAAAATGAAATAAGAATGTCTGACCTCACTACCTTTTTCTTCCATATTCCCTTTTGCCAAGGAGACACTTTTAACGCAAAGAGGTTCTACCGAAGAAAAATTATTCTTTCTATATCCTGAACTTCTGGAAGATAGTTAGAAATGTCCAGCCAATCTTCAGGCTTGAGAGCTTGTTGTAAAATAAATGCAGTCACTTACATGCAGAACACATAATTTCTTTGGAATATATTTAATGAGTACTGCAAAATGAACTCCGCTTGTGTTTACAGCTGTAGATGTTTATAACTCCATCAAAGCAAAACCAATATTCCACATAAAATTGATCTCCATGCCCTAGTAAGAGCTATTTCATTAGCAAGTTATCACTTGCTTTTACCTGTCTTGACTGCAGCCCATAAGGCATTCTTAAATTTTATGCTCCACTAACTTTTACAATCAGAAAGGTTAACCTAAAATGCTGACTTAAATATTCAGTGATAAACTTACATGCAGTAATTACATACACGTATAGATTTTCAAATAAATAAATAAAATTAGTGTTTTCTTTGAGTGGCTTTGAGAAAAAGGAAAAATCCATTACTTCATCCAGCATGTAGCTCAAAAACAATGCTCTCAAAACTAAATCCTCAAAAACTATTGCAGAGTCATAAACATTGAGAAATGTAATCTTAACAAAAACTTTTGTGCAATCTTATTTCCTTTTATAAAGCTAAAATGACAAATATACAAATGCCTTCTGTTCGCAAATCAGTTTTCCCTTATGTTTCCATTCAGGCCTTTTTTTAGCGTAAAAATGGTGTCTGGAAAACTTTGGACAGACATGCTCATTCCTAGTGAAATCAGCGTGTCCAAATACTAGAGCTGTATTAAATAAATTCAGCCTAATGATTCCTTTTTATGCATAAAACCAATAACAATAACAACAAATACATCTTGAATTGCTTACAAGCACTTTACTCCTAAGTCATGAAGGAGTTTAAAGTCCCATTAGGTCCTGTAAAAGCATGCTGCCTTCTTTATATCTGAAAAGTATTCTGTATCAAAAGTATTTCCTCTCTTCAGAATGCATATAAAGATGGTTTGAATACTTTGACTACTTCTTTTCCCCTCTCTACAGCTTCTCCTTCTTTTCTTAATGATTTACATTGTTTATTTGAAAATTTCAAAGTGTGAACAACACTTAGTTTGAGACAAAAAGTGATTTACATTCAGACTGTTTAAATCTAACTCAAACACCTGAGAAATACTAGGAAGAAAAATTACCTTGATTGATTTTCCCACTCAGTCAATCCTCTCCAGTTAGAGGCAAGACATACTCTACACACCATCTAAAACTTCTAAGAAACTCTACAAAAACTAAAGACTACACTGGACATTTCCTATATTTTTCAACTTAAATCTGAAACCTGAATTTCAAGTGTCTCATACATATAATAATGAGTCAACAAACGAGCCATGGGCCTTTTTTCTTCCTTATGGACAACCATACTGAAGCAAAGCTTTCTACATAGCTATCATCAGACTTTCCTCCCTTACTGCATATTTTTTCTTTGACGGTTGACCACAACAAAAATACTTACCTCTGAGATGCAAATCAGCTTAGGAGTGAAAACTTAGGACCATGCAGTACAGTCACAATGAAGATGCTGACTCCCCTGACTCTGAATTGAGAGTTCAAATTCAGCTCATGGGCACCTTCACTGCTTCATCTCCATAGGCAGAATTTTACTGTCCTATTTTAATCCAGGCAATTCAACTATGTCATCTGTGAAGCTGCATCACACAGAGCTTTCTAAACTCTTTTATCTCTACAAACTTACAGGAGCGAGCACTGAATTTAAAAAAAAAATGTTAGTTCCTACAAGCATCACTGAGTTACTTCGTATTTGCGGAAAGAATTGACATTTCCTCCTCTTTTTCTATCTCAGTTCCTCTACCAGTTACACAAGGAATTACACAGTAATTTGTAATACAATTTTAAAATCAGTAATGCACAGAATTTTAGAGGTTTAAGAATTTGTATTATAAACTTACATCAATTATTTAGTCTCTGAACTTCCCACACACATTCCCCCATTCCCCTCCTATTAAGAGAAGGGATGCTTTAACAAGCTTTCCTCTTTTTGTTAGATCTCACACTATTCTCCTTTTCTTTCCTCTAGCTCTTTCCTTGCTTCCCTTTGATTCCATCTCTCTCTCTCCTTTTTCAGAGGCTTTCAGAAATGCAAGAGATGAACATTCATCACAAAGCAGTACAGTTCATTGAGCACATGTAGCTGCAAGGATATTCTTGGAACAAATGAGGGGACTGTTTACAGTACCTCTGCCCTTCTCTAGCTCTTTTTTATAGCTCTCATCTTATCTCCCGCTTTCATCACCCTCCCTTCTATCATCTATTCTTTCTTCTACCATTTTCTTGGCACCTCTTTTCCCCTGCCTACCTTTACCCTACCCTGCCTTCACTGCTCTCTCTCTCCCCTCTCCTCTGCCGGCTGAATGTGAACTGCCTCTTCTTGTTAATGCAAAGCATTCTCTTCGTATCTATTATTTGAGGCAAGTTTTTCAGATGTGAGACAAAGCCTCTCCGTTTCAGCCCACTGGGTGCTGTCTTCTAGAACAGTGTAAATGCCCAGAGATCGTTTCACAAAGCAAACATGGTGCAAGAACAGGAACACAAGAATCAAATATATGCAAAGCATAAACAAGCAGCTTATTCTTGGAGCAAAATATCTAGTCTTCAAGGCAGTCACTTCTGAGATAGCCAGTAGTAATGTTCATTAACAGTCCTTCATAAGAGGGTTTGCCTCTCCCACTAGAAAAAATTCTAATTACTTTTTAAATCTCAAGAGACAGTGATCAACCATCAAACAGAAGGATGTGCTCATTGCTCATCTGGACTAGGATAAGCATACCGGAGAGCACACTTCTTTTTTTTTAACCTCTACAAAAACTTTGTTAAGTTGTTGCAAAAATCTGTTCTTACCTTCTAGAGAGGTGACTAGATGAAAGAAGAACACCATCCAGAGCCAACCCATTCCCGACACTCTTCTTGCGCTGATGCCAGCATTAGAATCCATGAAGATTCTCTGTAAATACCACCATCTTCAACAAACACACACCACTCCCTTGAAATGGTCAGAGATCTCTTGGAGTGTTTTAATATCTTCCCAAATTAAAGCACAGAGGCCTTCACACAGAAATACTGTTTAAGAAAAAACAGAAGGTAGAAACAGAAATCAGGTCACACTAATATAAAACTGACAGTTTTTATACACCCATTCCATCATTTACTTCTTCCAAGATAGGGGTGAAAAGGAGTAGCACAGACCCAGTATCCATCATATACCCACCCCTCAAGACTTCAGTCACAGGTGTTTTGTGCACTGCCAGAACACACAGATTTTGAGACTTTCATGAAATCAGTGACAGTGTGGCTCCCAAATCAACGTTAATCAGAACCACGGTATGGGCTGTACTATTACTTAAGTCCTGATCCTTTTTTCATCTTTGGCAACGTCTCTTGGAAGGTGTCCATTCAATTTCCCATGTACACTTTACAAATTCTGTGTCTTATAATTTACACTTTGCCTTTTCAGGACTCTGCAGGGCAGTAGCCATGACAGGAGAGTTTTTGCCAACACAAATCTGCACAGCTGACACACTCATAACTGTGTTTCAGATGCAGGCGTTTGTCCCTTTAAGCATATGACTGCACAACACTACTAAGTTGGATAGTATTTTTCCCATTGATATGTTGTACGTGAGGAAACAAACATTGTGATATTTAAGGTCAAATAGGGACCCTGCGTTACAGCCAGAAAAAGCACACGAGTCCAAGCTTATTATCTTAAGTGGGAAAAAATCCAAACAAAACTCCACCACCACCATTAAGAACCTGACATAAAGGCTTATCTTACAGTAAGGGAGCAGCATGTAGCCTAATCCAGCATTGCATTAGATCAATACAGCATAACAATTTTACTAAGCAAGGTAATTCTAGCTCCATCTGTCCAACTCTCAGCCCACCAGAGAAATATCACAGCAGTATGTAGGTTGCATGCAAAAAAGCCAGCATGTTTTGTTTCTTCAGGTGCTCTTTGCGCAGAGCATTGAAAACACTCCAATGTCTTCAGTGAGACAGTGAAGCGTAGCTAAGGAGGAAGAAAAATGTCTCAGGCAATATACAGAAATGGCTCAATAACTTGGCTGAAAGAGGGGAGGGAAGAGTTGTAATTAAAAGGGGCAGCCTCAGTGCAATTATCTGAAAACCTCACAACGGGGGATTTGAGCAAGTTGGGCATAGCAGAGGAAAAAGCAGCCTGGGGAGTATGCGAAAGGCAGTGGAGTGCAACCAGATTTGCTTTGCTGGAGAGGGAGAGAAACTGCTGAACAGGACGGAACAGTTCTCTCTTCTGCTGCCCCCAGTGAGAACCCAGAGCACCCAACACAGATGAACCAAAGGCACTCTGGCTATCACTGAAATGTAATCAAACTAAAGGGACCTCAGCAAGAGGCAAAAACTTTGATCCATAACTTACGAGGAAAGAGAAAAATGAAATCACTTAAGTATAACCGAGGAAAAATGAAGATTAAATGTGAGGATGGATATAATACAGGTACTGCTTATTAGTTTATGAAGCACATATACAACACGATACATCACAGAATAAAAACACCACTGGACGCAACCGTAAAAAGGAGAAAATTTCAGGCTGAATGATCAGAAAGTCCTCCTTTACAGAAAGAACCATCCAAGCAAACAGCAGTGTTCTCCAGGAACAGGGCTGAAGACTGCTGCCTGAGCCACCAAAAGGCTGGGTACACCAAAAATCAAGCCTGCAAGACAGCTCTACATGGAGACATAAATACTCACCATTTGTACTGACAGTTAACCAGTACATTATAATAAACATTATAGTATCTAAAAGTTTTTTATTAGGCCAGTAAAATCCTAAGAGATGGGGAGTTTTAAGCATTCATTTTGAAGGCAAACAAATGCAGAAACAGACAACAGACAAACTGAAGAAAACTTTAATTTCAGTCAATGGGACTTCATTCATTTACAGAAGGTTTGAAAACAGCTCACAACTCAGATTTTCTCATGTCACATAACTTACGAGTGACAGAGCACAAAACAGAACCCAAAGATGCCTTGGCTGCTGGATGTCAGGCCAAAGCATCGAAATGACCACAAAACAGATATAACTAAAAAACCCCTTGTACACAAAACCAGACACAAAACAATTTCTGGCTCCAAGGAAACCAGTTGTTCTGCTGCCCTCCTGACCTGCACATCTCTCTAATAACATCTGTTTGGCTTATCCTGGTTGACCCTGTATCCCATTAAAGTTACACTGCTCTCCATGAGGAATCATACAGCCTTTGTCTGGATAAGACTGGCAATTATTTTCCCCTGAAATAAACTGTGGCTAAATCAAAAAGCTGGTTGTGATTTAGTAGTTAAAAAAGGTATATTTGCTTTTTTATTTTTTTTATTCTGCCTCTTCCACACCTCAATGAAAAATGCTTACTCCACAATGAAGGATAGAGAGAACATTATGGAAGCATTTAAGGGAGAGTAGGAGGGAAGCACTAGCCTCTGTGAATTAAAGAGGACCAAGCCCCTGAATTGCTAACCACTGCCCTGCCCTTGCCCCTAGCACTTGATGTGTATAGAATCTGACTACACCCAAAGACGCTCATCTTTCATTCTTCAGTTCTCCTACTATTTCTTCCCTACACCAAACTACGTAAACAGAAACCTCAAACCATCCCAGCTTTTAAACCACTCTCTTCTCTTGTCCACACAAGCACCTTTCCACGGCCTTCTCAGCTAGTTACTTCTTCCAAAACGGCTTTCAGAGAAATTACTTCTCCTTGCTATGGAATCTACCATTCCTCATTCATCTTCTCTGCACAGGATCCTTCCTTAAATACCCCTTCTCATCTTCTCTCTCTTCCAGCTACATGAACTTCCCACTCATGTACCAGCTGTCAATCCTTTTACACTAACCTTTCCATAAAGGATTCTAAACCATTTTTAGGCATAGATTTCCTTAGCTAGTGGAATGACCTCCATCTCCTTGGAAGTCCTGAAAATTGTAAAGCATCTGAAAAGCGTGACAGTTCCTGAGGATCCAAATGTCTTTCAGTGATTCAACCCTATAAAACTGTGAAGATCCCAAGCAGTGAGAAAAGACCAGTCACATATTACTTTTACTGTAATACCAAGCTCCAAGAGATGGGAGATGAAGTTTCTGGGTTATCGGCTTACATTATTCACCAATGCTATCATGAATGTTTACTTTGGCACCATCACTGTGGTACCTAGATTACCAAAATTTATGTTCAAGATCCCAGTTAGAGAGATGAATACAACCATCACCAGTATCTTCAAGAATCCTGGTTTCTTAGCTGAACAACCAGCGAAGGTGAAGAGTTCTTTGGGAAGCTTCTCAAGGCGAGTTTTGAACATCACCAAGGATGGAGATTCCTCAGCTTTTTGAGGCATCTGTAGCAGTGCTGAACTGAACATTCTTAATTTTTTTTTTTTTTATTGGGGATTTTTTTTCTTCCTTATATATAGTCAAAAGCTCCCTTGCTCTGTTCTGTTGTATATCTCATCAGAAGAGAGCCAGCTCTTGCCTAGCACCTCAAAGCTTCTAGCCAACACTGAGAACACAAACCCTTTCAGCTGGAAAGCCTTGAATGTGAAACAGCATGCCTGGATAACTGGCACTGTGTAAGTCCTGTTTCTTCTCACCAGACGGGACTGATGCTGTAATTTCTCACTTTTTCTGAACTCAGTCTTGAAGTGGGAACACTTCAGTACAATCTCCAGGCAAATGATGATCAGAGATAGTGATACTGCTCCCACATGTGCTAAAACAACTGACACTATTACTGTTCTCTGCTTGCGAGATTTCCGCCACAAAGGGGGCTGCTGTGTGCCCAAGCTGTATCTAAGCTGTGGCAAAGTATTTCAAGCAGCCAGTAATTTTGAAGCAGTTTCTTTATGCAAATAAAGGATTCCCTCAAAGTTCAAGCACCGTCAGTGATGACACCTGAAGAGCCATAGGGCACCAGTGCTGCTGAACAGGTCAGCACTAATTCAAAATTCTCTTCCATCAGTGCATGTGTTTTTATTAGAAAGGAAGCAGGTTTTGCTCCTACGTTTGTGCAGTCACTTATTTCACAGTACCCCAACTAATATGTCTGAAGTCTTGATGGAGGTGGTCGTGCACATGACAAACCTAAGAGGGGTCTCCTCAGAATGGCCTGCTGTTTTTCCTTCTGGGTTTGCATGGCACTATGAGAGTAATCAAAAACAGTGATAACAGTGGTAACTAGATAAACAGTGATAACTAGATAATTCTGTGTTGGCCACAGGTTCTTCTAGACCTAAGGTCTGAATAAACCCCCTTGTTTTCCAAGCCTTTTGATTCTAACCATAAAACTTTACACAGACCTTCACAGAAGCATGTTCTAGCTTAGCACGCAGACAATATGTAGTCACAGTAATGCACTGTGGCATTACTGGGCACCTACTTCCCTCTGACAGATACCACCTGCAGAACTTGACTTCAAATATCATTAAACGTTCATCTGAACCATGAATCTGTTTGGCTTCCACATGAGGAATTCAGGCACACATTTAAGATTAAGAAAAAAGCTAGGATTGTTCAGGTACTGCACAAGCCTTCTGAAGAAAAGATGAGGGCCTGATAGGTTCTTCCTCTGCATTAATGGAATGCAGCTGTTTCTTTGAGTTCTACATTTCAAAACACAAGAAAACACTGAAGCAGATCAATGTCCACCTAACTCAGGTTTTCTCTGTGTCTCCAGCACCAGGAAGAGGTGCTGTGTGGAGATGGATTGCAAGCCTGGCCTCTATGTGATCCATTCCCCTTCTCTTCCTCTGGTATCCTCTAGTATCCTCTAAAACAAAGGTTACTAGAGAGTATTTGCCAATCCATCCCCTTTAGCATCTCTTTAGGAATTCATCCAATCCCTGTTTTGAACTCACAACAGATTTGGAAAGATATCTACCCTCCTGCAACAAAGTATTTTATGTATTTTAAATTGTTCTACTAATAGAAGCTGAAATCGTAACAGTGCCAAATTTTTTATGCTTTCAATTCTTCTTAACTGTTCCAAGAACTTTTCCAAATCATCTTGTTTCCTCCCACTGGAACAATGCTTCTTCCTCATTCATTGTTAACTGACTCCTCTAGGCTCATTTCACGGTAGAAATCACTATATGGGTATAACTTCCCTCTGCTACACTTGATTCCACAGATTTTCCCTGTATTTGTCATACTTCTTCCTCACACAAAGGATCTAGATGCAAAATAAATGCACCTCAGAAATTCTTCAGGGCAGAGAAAATGCTGTACCTTTGCAAGCACAGTCTTTCCTCCTCTTGCACATTTTGCACTGTGACTCATATCAGCTTGATATTATCTCTCAGCAAGAACCATTAAAGAGATAAATGAGCACAACATCTGGGAGAGTCAATAAACTACTATTCCAATTAATTTGTACTGCACACTGATTCATCACATCTAGGCAGAGTACAAAAAGTGGAATTAATACCTCTCATTCATGGTAAACAGGGAATCATGATAATGTTACACATCAAGCAAAAGGCCTCTTCCCCTCCTTTGTTGCCCCCAGTTCTGTCCTACTGTAATTGCTCCTTTGCCACTGGGATGCCCTCGCAGCAATGGTCACGCATCTCACTGGGATAAATCTCACAATGCTGCTGTGAAAAGCTGTCACTCAGTGCCTGTCCAACACTGTGAGCATGACATAATACTGCCTACCTTCTTTCTTAGACAATAATCACAATAACTGCTATTCATAGAAATCTTTCTACGCCCCAAACAGGAAGTGAATGGGGGGAGAGCAACACATAATTTATTGCTTAGGGTTTTAATATTATGAAGTTAATTTGTTTCCTTCAAAAAACTCTGTTACTGGGGCACATATAGCAGCACAGAAAAACGATTAATCAAGTAAATAAATCATTTTGATAGTTGCAATATATCCTTTTATCCTCTGTAACAATTTGAGATTATTTTTAATGACTCAAAAATACTTTAAAAATATCTGAGAGGAAAGTGGAATTTGTAACAAAGCTTTGTGGATTTTTTACGGTCCATTCAGTTTATTAATTTAATTTTGAGAGAAAGGCTCTAGGTGAAATGTATAACAAAGTTTAAAGGAATTCTTCCTCAACAGCACACTTCATAAAATATTCCTTCTAGCTGGCTTGATCATTTGCTTCCTACAGATTATCTAGATAGAATCATGTCTATGGTCTTTTGGGATCCCTTAAGTTTACAGTGACAATCCAAAGGCTGATTCTGAATGTCCTCCAAAGAAAGGCATTTATTTCCTTGTTTACTGTGGAAACACCAGGAGTCTTAAAGCTGATCTTCCATGCTCTGATTATACATTTCCTAGTGGGATCCAAATGAAGAACTTCCATAGCTCTAAAGGGAAGAAAGAGATGCCTATTTTCATGAATTTTTATTAAACCCTTGAGGCTTGAATAGGGTGCCTAAATTAGAAGCATAATCACTCAAATGACCTCTACAGTCAGTGGACTGAGCTGAATCATCTTCACTAGGTAACTAAGATCTGCACTAATTAAAAAAGGGAGCTATGGACAGCTGAACAGCTCCCTCCTGATGACTCCCTAGGTGCAGCCTAAAGGCATCTAGGGAGATTCTGAGCCTCTGTGTGATCTTCCCACCCACACAGGTGGCCACGTTAGCATCTCTTTAGATAACTACAGTGCTTCCCCTTAAATCTATCTTCTCTGCCATGACACACACTTGGCTGGAGTAGCCTCACAGCTTAGCTTGTGATTCTTTCTTCCTAACCCAAATTCATTCCCAGCTGCCCTGTGTTTCTGCAGACTCTCTCAATACCTCCACATTATGTTTCACTGTGCCTAAGAAAGATGGACACTGACCTCTTCAAAATACAGAAATTAAAAAATATTCTAATTAAAGATACAGATTCTTTTTTCCACCTATTACGTACTTGAACCACATGCATATTAAACACAACTAAGATCCTGAATAAAATCTCTTCCCACCTCACAACATTTGAATTCACTGACAATTTTTATAGTGACTAGTGCACTTTTCAAAGAAACATTGATAACTATACTCAAGTTTCTAACATTAACACCTGGAAGCAGAACCCTGTCTCTAGAATATTAACAACATTATAGAATGAAAAAAGTGAAGAAACTAATTGTTATGTATGTTATCCATCACTTGACTGATAGAAACTCTCCTAAAAAGTAATAGGAATTGAAGTGATACAGAAATTACTCCCTTTGGACTTTCATAAAGTAAATAAAGGAGATTGCACAAAGAGGGAAAAAAAAGAAGTAGCAGCTGTCCATCATATCGATCTTCTTCGAAGGAAAGAGAAGATGACAACTGTACCCACTGGCTATGGTTTCACTGTCCTATTATCAATTTTACTCTAATTTCTCAGGATACTTCTCTCAGTACAACTGTGCACAGATCCTTGCACTTTCATCTGTGTGGAAATAAACATGATGTATCAACTTCAAGTATGATTTATCTTTGACAATGATACTTTCGTCTGTACAAAACGAAGACATAAGCCTTCAGAGAGGACAAAAATATGCAGTTCACTAATTCTAGGGCACAGAAACAAACCTTTGTCAAGCACTGTGTAAAATGTATTTCCAAAATTCTAAGCACAGAATTTTATGTTTAGAGTACTAGACTTAAGAATCTCTGAAGATCACCACATTCTTAACTTCTAGGTGAAAATAATCTGTGGTAGTAAAAATTATTTTAAAACTGACACTTCCTTCTCTAGTACAACTGGCAATAACTAAGTTTAAATAAACACCCCAAAATTTACTGAAATTTTATGATAGAACAAGTTTGAAAACAACAAGGAAAAAGATGCATACTATTTTGGCATCTAAAAAGGGAAGGGAAATGAAACATTTTCACAAACAATTATTACACAAAGGCTGTGTTACTGTCCTGGTTTTGGCTGAGATAGAGTTAAATTTCTTCTTAGGAGTTGGCACATTGCTGTGTTTTGGATTCAGTATGAGAATACTGTTAATAACACAGATGTTTTAGTTGTTGCTAAGTAGAGCTTACTCTAAATCAAGAACTTTTCAATTTCCCATGCTCTGCCACTGAGGAGATGCGCAAGAAGCTGGGAGGGAGCATGGCCAGGACAGCTGACCCTAACTGAACGAAGAGATATCCCATACCATGGAATGTCAGCCTCAGTATGTAAACAGAGGGGAGGTGGCCAAGAGCCACTGATCACTGCTCAGGGATGTGCTGGGCACCCATCAGTGAGCAACTGTACTGTGCAGCACTTGTTTTTTGTGGGTTTTATGCCTCTCTCTCCCTTCCCTTTTCTTCATCATCATCATCATCATCATCATCACCATTATTATTGTTATTATTTTATTTCAATTATTAAACTGATCGTATTGTTCTTATCTCAGCCCATGTCTTTTACCATTTTCCGATTCTCTTTCCCATCCCACTGAGGGTTGGGAGGGTAGGGGGTAAGCGAGCAGCTGTGTGGTATTTAGCTGCCAGCTGGGGTTAAACCATGACAGTGACGTAAAGAGAACGTCCCTAAAATCATGTTCTCGTCTACTCAGCAATGCTGATTGTGCATTTTTTTTTTCCAAGTGAAATTAAAGTTATTATATACCAAGTTCTGATTGCTGATGGATGGAAAATGATAAAGAAGCCAAGCATAGTGTTTGCAATGGCCAGACAAGCAATGCTACAAATCAGAAAAATAACCTTGACATTTGCTGACCAAGTCTGCAAATGCATCTGCAAATCTGCAGAGACAACCCAAACACAGAGCTCCAAAAGAGCCTTAAAGGCACTCTCAGGATGCTGGAAAAGAAATCAAGGGCCTGAAGGGTTGAGCAGAGGGAAAAGTGAGAGTGGCTTGCAAAACTAAGACATGAATAAGTCTAAGAAAAGGGATGTTTTATACTAATGCTGTTTCCCATTGTAAATTAAGAATATAGCCTTACATGGCATGTCTAGAAATATATGAACCAAGATTTATGCATGAACACTCAAAAGATACAATGGAGGGGGAAAAAAAGAACAAGCTGAAAATACTTTTCTTAAACTGTTCATAGTGGACCAGTTTGCAAAATCCTTTAGTAAGGATTAATATTTTCTTCAGCTGCAGTAAAGAACTTCATTTTTTGCAAAAATATGCTTACTGTCTTCATCTCTAATTTTGCTTTTGACTTCATGAGAATTTTACAGTAAGAAATATTTAGCATAAGCAGAAAATGCATGTTATCTGTATTCGCAGTATCCAAGGTTATGTTGTCTATTGGGATATACTGGCAGCACTGTCAGCCAGTTAAAAGATAATGCTCCTCTTCTATGGGAATTCCCATCATTTTGAAATTGCCTTTCATTCCACAAGAGAAAATGTCATTTCAAAACAGATTACAGACAGAACTAATAATATTAAAGCATCTTAATTTAAGTGCAGCTCTTTTTATTAACCTCCTTTCTGGCTTCAATGAGGCAGCTTGGGTTTTCAGAGAATGTGCTTCATAATTTAAGGGTTAATTAAAACTACTTTTTTCCATTTTAATCAGTTTCACAGCCTTGGGCTGTCATAGAGCTTGGTTCACAAATTGTTGGCTTCATGCATTTGCAGATAGAGGCTACTTTTAAAACTATTTAATTACTAGCATTACTTATCATAGTTGGTTTTATTCCTGTTAAGAGAAGCAGGAATGCTTCTTTGTAAAACAACAAGGCAGAAAAGCACCAAAGCATAATCACTTCACTGACTTGTTAACTGCCTTGATCTTGCTGTCCAAACCTCCTCTCCCAGCTTCACTCCATGCAGTTGATTACCAGGTAGCTTCCATCTAGTTATACCCCGACAAAACTGCAAATCCCAGTTTTTGACTCCATAAGGTTGCCCCCTGCAATGTAACATATTTCCTGAATAGGAGTGGGAATAAAAAATTATCTTCAGTCAAGATGATTGCCCTACGTTTTGCTGACTGCACCAACAGGCTGTACAATACACAAGCCTTAGCTCCAGCACGTAATTTAAGAGTGTTTGATGTGGAAATGTATGCACAAAACTAGGAAGCTATGAGGGAGGGAGAAAAGGGCTCAGAGAAGAGCTCTACCACACGGTTTTCATTCTTTTATGACCACTGTTTGCCTGGATGGGAATTCCATCTGTTCTACCATTAGGTTGAGTCTCACATTCACGTAAGGTGCTAAAACACTACAAAACAATCCTGCACTGGTCATACTCCCCAGAACTGCACACCAACACTAACTACAGTCTGCCTACAACCATTTTTGCAGGAGGTGTTACAGCACTGTGCAGTGATGAACAACTTTCTTGTTCTCAATAACAAGAAAGGAACTATGAGACCTAGGACTTATTATGGAAAGACTTTGAGAAAATAGATGGTTTCTCCAGTTTTGCTGTCTTCAGTTCCAGTCTCAAAATTCATAATGTTCATTCAGACTCAGCTGCCTTTCTTCTTAGTGCCTTGGTCTCATTGTTAAAATGAATGAACTGAGCAACAAGAACAGACACTATAAGGATGCTCTTGAACTTCAGAAACATCTCACTTGGTCTTTAACACTAAGTTTCTTTTAACTTCTGTCAACATCTAGATATTTATTTGGAGGACAACATTAATGATTCATGCTGCTTCAAGGTTTATACCCAGTTTTCACTTTGATTTTGGGACTCGGGTTGCCCAAAACTGGCCCTTGTCTACGAAACACTCAAGAGAAAAATTAACCAGATATAGTAGCTTGAAAAAAAGAAGTGATATCAAGGCAGCAAAGAAGAGATTACCTGAACGGGAATGACTGCTTGGAACAATTCCCTGAGTTCAGTGAAGCATCACAAGGAGCCCATGTGTAGCAAAAGTGGGTTAGAGAGCTCCACCAAAAATTTGAACTTGACACTGGCAGAGCCTGAAGAGCAGCCAATTTCATTCTCAGGTCCTTCCCTCCTCCTCCATCCTGCATTTCCAGTTCGATGTTTCCACCCTCAGGAAATGGGAACATTATGTGCCACTAATACTTCAGCAGAACAGAAATAGTCTTAAGAGGAAAAGGGAAGGCCAAGCAGGTTACAGGAGAAAGATATTTCAGGCTCAGAGCATCTTTTTCTAATGCATGTTTGTATTATTTTTTGTGCCAGAGATGAAAGCAAGAACACATAAATCTCAGAGTTCATCCTGCCTCCTCAGTGTCTCAAAGGCTTATTTATATTTCAGTGTGGATGCTGGGGCTCACTGCTCTTGCTACATCCATGTCCAACCTCAAAACCAAAGTATTACATTTAAAACGGAGCGAGTACAATACACCACTTCCTTTCCTTGGATATCAACCCGTCCTGGTTGCAACACAGCAGATCCAAGACATATTTTTTGTCAGGAAGGTAGTCCCTCCCCCAGTCGTTGGTGAGACTGTAATAATAGAAACAAAATGAGGGGGATGGGCATCTTTATTTAGACAACATCTGGCCTACAGTCCCCGGTCAACTGCAGGATTTTTGTCTGTATATTTCTTTAAGCTTTCCTAGTCATATTTTTAAATGTCATTAGCAATACAGCTTCCATGACTTTCTACCACCTACGTGGACCTTTGCTGAAAGAAATCATACCTTTACACTGAACCCAAAGCCATCTACTTTGGGAAATTTGAGTCAGCCCTTTTACTCTGGCCAGCATATTGCCTAGGATCCTGTCAATAGTCTCCCAAGTACTATAGCTACTCCAGAGCAAACCCTTTTCACTTATCGGTAAGGTAGTTCTTTTTAATAGCATTTTAAAAATTCCCTATAGTCACCCAATCACTTCTGTTGCTCTTCACTGAGCTCCCAGTTCATCAGTGGCAGAGAAGTTCACACAGTCAAACACAAATAGTCCGTGTGCATTTGCATCAGTGCCATAAAGTCAGGGATTGTCCAATTTCAACACCTCAGGTTCAGAGGCACAAAAGAAAAAAAGCAGAAAACACCAAGCTGATCTGCTATGATCTGGGTGGAGGAGGGGAAAGCTAAGCTTTTTTTTAAAAAAAAAAAAATCTAAAAACTAATTTTAAAAGAACTTTCAGAGAGTTCAGGGCAAGTTCCCCCTTCCCACTCTGGTTTCTATACACCCAACTCTTTACAACAGTATTAGACAGAGTGGGCTGGTACAGATTATCAGCCAAGAGAAGCAGGAAATGTACAACTATTCAACAAGCCTATTCTGATCCTTTCAGTTGGGGTTGTCCACTAGCTGTTAATTTATCAGACACAGTAAGACATGTTTTAGCTTAATTCTTTTAAAGAATTGAACATTTTTATTTTTACTCTGTTTCCAAAGACGGATTCGTTTTCTTTACACTCTGCCATCACACATACTCTTTTGGGGTAACTCATTAGACATAATCAAAAAAACCATTTAGGAGACAATTTTTTAAGCTATTCTCTTCAAGTAACAGGGATCCAGTCACTAATTTGATTTCACAGAATCATAGAATCACAGAATGGTTTGGGTTGGAAGGGACCTTAAAGATCATCTAGTTCTGATCCCCCTGCCACGGGCAGGAACACCTTTCACTAGACCAGGTTGCTCCAAGCCCCATCCAGTCTGGCCTTGAACACTTCCAGGGATGGGGCATCCACAGCTTCTCTGGGCAACCTGTTCCAGTGCCTCACCACTCTCTGAGTAAAGAATTCCTTCCTCTAAACCAGCCCTCCATCAGTTTAAAATCTTTCCCAGATGTCCTACTGCTTACACGCCCTTGTTAGAAGTCCCTGTCCGGCTCTCYTACATTCCCTTCAGGTACTGGAAGGCCACAATAATGTCTCTTCAGAGTCTTCTCTTCTCCTGTCTGAACAATCGCAGCTCTCTCAGCTTGTCTTCATAGGAGAGGTGCTCCAACCCTCTTCCTGGTCTTCCTTGGCCTTCCCTTCCATGGCCTTCCAATTTCTACCCAAAGACATCCTTAGCTCTTGCAAGAACCTGCAGCTCTCTGAGACCATCCAGAGCCACTTCTAATTCAAGACTGGTAAAATTACCCATGAGAAACACACAACTGTCAGCATGATTCTTGCAGTCAGACTTAAGAGGACTTTTGACCGAAACAAGGAGCACAAGTCATGCATCATTCCCATTACATTATTTCACCGACTGTCCTTCTGGTGCTCAGCCTGGGGCCCTGAACAAAAAGGTAGCTACAGCAAGGCTCAAAATGAAAACTAATTACTCTTCAGCATCTGACTCCACATACACGTCCCAGCAGAACAAGGCACATGCAAACCAAGAAAACTCCCTCTGTCAAGCCTCTATCTATCCCCTAGATTTTAACAGCTGATTTATGCTCAAATCACCAGAATTTGTTCTCACATCATGTTGTACTGCACCTATGTTGCGGATAAGTAAAACCTTGCAAAATGAAGGCCTTGTTACCCTTGTAAAATCATGGTTCACTTCTGTTACTTTGGCTAAGTAAAAAGGCCTCTGGGAACCAGTTCAGCTAACTTAGACGAAGAGAAAACAAGTTACATAACTTTCGCATGATCACCTCGTGGCTTATGGTGACTGGTTGAATTATTGTTTGTTGTGTTTCAATGGTATGTATTCTGATAAGGGCTAACTGCTTAAAAAGGCTTGTTTTTTGTAATAAAACTCAGTCTCCTTCGCACCTGCCTGGGAACTCTGTACCTCTCCATCGACACACACCTTTAGGTATTTCTAACATGCTTAGATACTGGAAGAGAAGAAGGCCACTAAGATCCTCTCTGCACTAGTAATGAAACAAACATTCCTCAACAGAACTATCCCATTCCTGATACCATAGTGATGGCAGTGGTAACTGCTGATATGGTAGCCCCTTTATGAACAACACATGCACCAAACGGGATTAGTAAACTCACTGGAAAGTGAAAATGTCAGTACATATTTGCATTCCCATTGCTGCTGGCACCAGCTGAAAGCCTACTGACATTAGGAAGGGAAGGGACCATCTGGGAGACAACTGCAGGCAGGCATCCCAATCCAGCTGTGCTTCCAGCAGCTTCTTCCTGGCTCAAACCCAAAAAGGAATAATTTCAAACATTTTCCTGGTGCAGAAAGCATTCCAGATTCTGCGTACTGGAACGAAATTGATCCTAGCTGTGCGTGAAACTCAACATTTGGAAATTCAAACAGTCTTATAAACAGTCCAGTTTGAATTTCCCAACTGAAATTATTCAAARTAATTTGAACCTGCCCAGAAATCTCTGCAATATTGTCCCTCTTGTAAGGGCGACATCCCACTGTCTTCTTAAAAGAATAGTTAGGAAGATAAGAGAGTTCTGCCAAGGAACCATGCTTCCATTTGTAGACATCCTCAGGATCTGAGAGAATCTGTGGTAAGCCTGATGCTAAAGGCTTCCACACAGGCGTCTGTATCCTACACACTGCCTCTGAAGTGGTCAACTGGGCCAAACAGATTCATATCATGTGAGTGTTTTGCAGTAAGTGGGAGAGAGATCAGGTCATTTGGGGAGCTTTGAAAGCTTTACAGTAACTTGGAGAAACATCAGTATGCTAAAACAGAAATACGTTACAAAGTCAGTAGTTCTCAGCCTTTAGCTTCTAGGGTTTAATTACATGATTTAGACACGTTGGATATTTTCCAGAGACATGGCACAGAGCAAAAAACTGCACTTGGAAACTGCAGAATCAGCAGAGGAATCATTTACTTGGCAAGCTTGAGGAGACAGGGAAAAAAAAATGCCTGTCTGAAAATGAAGTCATGTATGTTTCAATGTGCAGGTCTGGGCTGGCGAGAATTTCCATCCTAAGGTGAATCAAGACCCGAAGGATTCAGCTTTCATATGTAAGACTATAGTTTTCAGACTGGATARGATGTGTTCTTGTAGTACCCAGCATCTTCTCTACTCCCAGGACAGCCCTTTCTTCCCCTCTCTGCCCGTAGCTGTGTGCACACACGAGCATGCGCACACACGCGTGCATATGGGAGTGGGGGTGTGCATGGAAACGTTTGAACAAAAATCTTCTTGACAAGCAGGCCTGAGTAGCAGAATGCACAGGGGCCTCTGGAGGCATGGAAAATTGAAACCAGTGACTAGAAGAGCTTTTGTCAGAAGTGGTCTCAAGAACAATCTTCAAGTAGGACCTCTGTGACAGAAGCATCAGCCTGCTCCATAGTGACTTTTTAAGAGGCAAGACAGCGCCTTCAGTATAAAATAATGTGCCAGTACCTCCATAAAGTACACACTTTATAATTACATATATTTTTAAACACAACATGTATTAACAGTACATTTCAAATAAAATTCTATTTCTGGCGGCAAAGGAGTATTTCTTGAAAGCACAACACATGCCTCTGAGAAGAAGTACTAGTGTAATTCCTTGTTAAGTTTAAAACTCCTTGTATAAATCAAATGTGAGAAGGGTGACAACATGAAATGGCATTTTCTTAGTCTGACTTGCTACTCATATGATAGAGTGCTGTGGCTGACATGGGCAATGAAGGAGTTTTTATCCTTTTGGGGGTCTGTTTACATAGCACAGTTGGCAGCACTGGAGAAAGAGAGCTAGTCTGCTGTTGTACAACATCTACAGAATTATTTATAAAACACACCTATGTTATACTTGCGCACACCCCTGAAGTCCATGACACTTCATGGTTGCCAAAGAGAGCAAATATGGAGAAAAGAGGGATATCCAGTCCAAGACTTAACAGGTAGAAGCTAAATTATAAGCTTGTAATGAGCTGGAAAACTGCTCAAGTGTGGAGTCCGCAGTTGGAAGAAGTACACTACCTGTATTTCTGTAAGATGATACAAAACCTGCTAAAAAAATACAAATTTTTATTTTTTTAAACAGTAAGATATAACAGTAAGATAATATTAAAGCAGGTTTAAGAGGAAAAAAACACCAACAAACAGTACAGACAATATTATAAGGGGCTCACCAGTTTCCCCTTAAAGCTTTAATCAGCTTTTCACAGAAATGAGTCTTTTAGCTTTTTGGAAAAAATCATCACRTGTTTATGACCAAGACCAGCCCATCTGGAATATCCTTAATTAATACTTTTTCATGACAGCACCCTTTTTGGCAGTTACTGCCCTCTTTTTTGGTGACTAAACGACATTATAAAGCTCTGGCTTGACCATACAGACCAATTTGTACTTTTTCCATCTTCTATTGTTTGTGTGTGCAGTAAACATATGCAGTATGGCCACAGAAATGAGAAATAAAAATACACTGTGCAACCTGAAGTGTGCTCCCAAAGTCCTTTGCACTAATTTGTGGGGACTTTAGGATAAACCTCTGCTGAGGGATAATGCACAAAATACAAGGAAACAAAAGTTTTAGGGAGAGCAGATCTGGAAAGGGGAGCATTCCTGAAGTCAGAAGAAGAGCATGTATAAATCCTGAAACAGTGCACGTATCCAGGGAAGGAGAGTTGTCCAAAAAACAACACTTATCTTAACAGAGGCACACAAGATAAGGGGTGAGAAAGTGGACTCATCTCTTAACATGATTCTCTGCATATGGCACATGCAATATCAGAGGGAAGAAGGGGAAGACATCTGCACCTGGGCACAAAGAGGGATGTACACAGTGAATTTGTACAGGCATAAAGATGACAATTCTCAATGGACTGAGGGATCAGCTCCCTTGTCAGACACATCTGCTGGCAGCCTATGGGAGCATGCTGGAGAATAAGCAGCTGTCTCCTTGGAGTCACCAGCTGTCTTCCCCCCAAAAAGGATTTACACTGTGCCATTGGTCAGCCTCCAAGTAAAATACAGAMGGCAAAGACAGTAGCAGCCTCGGGCAAAAGAAAATAGACATCTCTTCCCCAACCTCCTCCAAAAAGCCTCTATACCCTAAGCTGTTCTTGCCATAGATAACACCGTGAAAGAGCTGAGGACCTCAGAACAATAAAAGAAAACATGCCTTTCTGCAGGGTTTTGGTGATTAAATCAGAGGTACAATCCTACTTCATACAATCTCCAATGCCCCAAAATGATGGTATTTCCAAGTATCAAAACACATGGCCAAGYAAATAATTCTGAGCATCTCATTGTGAGTGCAAGAAAGTGAAATAGGAGAGAACTCAGAAGACAAGAAAAAATGTTTAGTGGCTAGAGGGACACGCAAGTCAAGGAATTAAAAACTGCACATGCGTAATTTGGCTAAGACAACATACATGCAGAAGGCAGTAARGGAAAGGATGCAATTATGTGCAGTTATCTAAAGCTTGCCAATACATTAGCAAAGGAAACTTAAATACTGCAAGATGTTGAATTTAGGGAATGGACTTACAGAGAGAAACAGTATTTTTTTTCAGCACTGAGATGGGGTAACATCAAAAGAAAATGGGAATGAAGAAATACCTAAAAATAGTCAATAAATCTTGTATTAATGGCTTAGGGCAGGTGGATCAACTGTGACTAAACAAGAGGTTCGCCCACATCCAGTTCCACATTTCTGATTAGAACCTATATAACAAGGAAAAAGGAAGCCTCCCTCCTTCATCCCGGCTGAGGTTGCAGATTTGTCTCTGTAACAGATGTGTCTTGTGGCAGCTACTCTTCTTGACTTTGTTGTTTCCATTTGCCCTCTCGCTCTCCTTCATCATGAATCTGCATGACTGGGTATCACTGCTAGTAAGGATGCCCCTTGGGAGACTGCTTTCCCATCTGTACCCTCTGATTTCTGGAACTTGTAGGAAAGGTGATATTCACTCTTCYCCCCAAATGAGTGTGGTAATAGCAGGAGAAACTTCAGAGTAAGTGAAATCATCTCAGTGGATCCCACAAAAGGCACAATTAAAATTACCCAGCACAACAGCCCCTCCCACATTCACAGATTTATTTAGCTTGAGTAGTAGTAACTTGCATCATCTCATCGAAAAATAGGCTAACATGGCTTTTCTCTGCCACAAGCACTCATACAGCCATCTGTCCCCCACAAGAGCGCCGAGCAACCCTACCCACAGACAAGGCCACAGAGCCTTCCGTGTATCGTTCCACGAGGATCGGGAACCAACACCAGCATCCATCAACCACTACTTCAGAGACTTCAAAGGCAGCATTTCCCTGTGGCTCTTCAGGGAGCTAGAGAGAGGGGGAAACACCGCTCGTAGGGGCAGACCAAACGCACCATGCATGTGCGGAAGGTGTCTGAGTGAGACGGTGATCTCCGCGAGCGGAGAGGCCGTGACCCGATTCCCCACATCTGTCCCGTCCCTGCCCACAGCCGGCACCTGACAGCAGAGGTGCGCTCGGGGGAGGGTCCCAGTAACGCAGCCTTTGAACAGCAGACACCGGGAAGGGAGAAAAATCCCATGCCCTGAGGACTTTTAACCCCTTTCGAAGTAGTCCGCGTTTGTTCTGTGTGCCCCGCTCCCCCGGATGGCAGAGACCCGAGGGTACCCGCGGCCACGTCCCGCTCGCTCCGAGCGCTCCGGCCGGGCTCACAATGCCCGTCCCCGCCGGCCCGCCCGCCCGCCACGGTACCTTGTGCAGGACTCCAGCAACACCCCCGCCACTTCCCAGCATTGCTCGTGCAGTGCTCGCAGCAGCCCTTCCCGCTAGAGCCGTGCCGCCCGGCCTCCCGGCATCAGAAAAGTTGGACAAAGACCATTTTCACCGCGCGAGTTGCACCATCCCGGCGGGCCGACGCCGAACCCCTCTCGCTCCGCGGCCGCCACCGCTTTGTCCCCCGGCCCCGGCCACAGCCGCTGGCCCTCGCTCGACGTCTTTCAACAAGTCGGATGCTTGTGAGCAGTCCCGATCCTTGCGCTCCCCTGCAGGCCCTTCACTGGGAACGTCCTCTCCCCGCCCAGGTTCCCCCTCCTGCAGGAGTCTCTCTTCCTCTCGCTTCCCAGGATCTGCCTTGTCCCTTTCTCCGGGCTCCTCTCTCTCTCGTTTTCTCCCCCCCCAACCCCCGCCGCGCCCCTCCTCCATTCTCTCTCCGCCCCCCCGACCTGCTTTCCTTCGCAGAGGCCCAGCGGCGGCAAATGGGGGTGGGGGCGCTGCGAGATCCCGCACTCCGCGGCGGCTCCAGCCACTCCTGTCACTTCCGCGGCCATCGCCATCCTCTCTTCGCACACTCCGCCGGCTCGCCCGCCCGCAGGCAGCCTCCCCTCGGAGCCGTTCCGCTGGGCGGGTCGCTGGGCGGCTCCGGCTTCCCTCCGCGGTCCCAGGCTGTGCTGCCGGGCCCCCTCCCGCTTCCCCCACCCAGCCTCTTCCAGAGGGGGATTTTCCAAGCGAGTCTTCCCTCGCCGCCCGCTCTCTGGAGATCCCGAGCGTAGCCGCAGGTGTGCCTGCCCCAACCTCTGCCTCAGCCCCTGCCAGGTTCAGGTCAGGAAGGACAGTGTGGGTGTACAAGATTGATCTTTGGTCAGTCTCTCCCGTTAAAATTCATGTTACTGTGTGGCATCTCCCGTTGTTCTGCATAACCCAGCCTCAAGTTTAGTGCATCTGTGCTCACTTGTACTCCACCTCCAAACGCTTCTCCTCTACTCAGCCTTGGTGAGGTGCATCTGGAGCGCTGTGTCCAGTTCTGTGCTCCTCGGTACAAGAGAGACATGGAGCTCCTGGAGCAGGTCTAGTGGAGGGCTACCAAGATTATTAACGGACTGGAGCACCTCTCTTATGAGGGAAGGCTGAGGGAGCTGGGCCAACTCTAGAAAAGATGTTCTGAGAGGGGACCTCATCAATGCAAGTATCTGCAGGGAGAGTGTCAAGAGGATGGAGCCAGGCTCTTCTCAGTGGTGCCAGTCACTAGGACAAGAGGCAATGGGCAGAAACTGATGCACAGGAAGTTGCACCAGAATATGAGGAAGAACTTCTTTACTGTGTGGGTGACCAAGCACTGGAACAGGTTGCCCAGAGAGGTGGTGCGGTCTCCCTCACGGGAAACGTTTGAGAACCATCCAGACACAACCCTGTGCAATGCGCTCTAGGATGACCCTGCTTGAGCAGGGAGGTTGGACCAGATGACCCCACCCATGATCCCTTCCAACCTGACCCATTCTGTGATTCTGTGAAATGTCACAAAGGCTAGGTGCTTCCTTGATTCTAGGTACTAACAAACTTCAGTCACCTGGGTGAATCAAACAGGGTTCCTCAATTCTTCCAAAGGAGAACCTTGGCTTCCAATGTGGAAATAGAGCACTGGAAGCATCTTTCTGGAAGAATCTTTCTGTGTGTCTCCTGTTTCCTGCTAGTGCAAGAACAAGAGTCTACCTACTCATTCTGCAAATGTCACTGGGCTGAACAGAGAGAAATGCTAGAGGATGAGGCATACAGCATAACCCTCTGCTCGTTCCTACCAGTCAGTGAGTTACACAGCCAAGCAGCAGAAAATGAGGGAGGGTGCAGTGAGCTACAGTGTAAACACAGTGTGCATTAGGACTGAATGGAAAAGATATCAAAACTCGGTGCCTTACAATTCATAAATACTTCTGTGATAACACAGTGCAGAATTTTGGGCTTCTGCTGCCAGAGTAACTTCCTTTGGTTTGAAGTATGAGCTTCACATTACACACAATAGAAAGTGACTGTGATTCCCTTCCACGTAAGACACTGGTACACATACAAAGGGACAAAGCACATTGTATAAAGTTCTGCTAAAGAGAAGTACCATCAGCAGGCAGTGACACATCTCAGTGTTCAAAAAGCTAGGGCTAGTTCCACACACCACAGCCTTTTCTAGCAATTCTGTATATATGCAGAGTAACACAAATACCTACTTCTTCCCAGACAGCATAGTTTCTTTCTTAATCCTCTCTGTGGGGGTTTCTAGACACCAATTACAACAGACCTCTTTCCTTCCAACTTCCCTCCCGCTCCCTCCCCCCCATCTGATTCTAAAAGAAATTTACTTTAGGAGAAATTGCAGGTATTCAGCTCCTCCTGGAATCTGGTCCTTACTCAGCTGGGTAGTAAATTTTTGCACATATGTTTTCCTTTTTTTCTCGTTTTAGTACTATGAGGAGCATCTGGCCCCTAGAAAGGAGCAGTGGGACTGTACCATTGCACCGGGGTCGGGAAAGAGGTTAACTAGCTGCTTTGTTCAATAGCTGCAGAAACACTTCCTCCCCTTTATGGTAACGGAATATTCCCCCCAAAACCTCCTCCTCCTCCTTCTTGTGGAATGAAAGCCAAGCATGAGCGAACTGCTACACTGAATGGGGAAGTCTGGGAAAAGTTCCTGTGCACGCGTGCACATGCAACATCCAAACCCTCTTTAAAACCTCACCTGGTGAAAGATGAGCTGACAGTCAATCCTTTATGAGGGATTAATTTTACGTCAGTGTTTAAATGTTCTTTCTTCAATGTTGCAGCATTTTGCAATGCTGCAGAATTTGTATCTTAAAAAAAACCCCTCCAGTTTCTGAAATGTCCCTCTGCTAAGCAAATTATCACACCCTACCAGAAAAACTCAGCCCTCTCAATAAGTAAACAATCACAGCCAACATGAGAACAACGGAGAAGAAAAAGCTTTCAATCCCAAACTACCACGGATGGATCAGATTCTCACAACAATCTTAAGTGTGACAAAACCAGCATACCTCATGCAACAGTGTGGCTTGCATGATACAGAGCTGTGATCTCCAAAGTGGGGTGCATGCATCCTAAGGAGTATGCAAGACAACCCATCAAGGTGCAGGAGGAAAACATTAGAACTTCAGTAGTACATGATTTATAAATAAGTAAATATGTGTGTATTGGGGGTGTATGCTAAAGCCTTTTAACAAGAGAGGTAGTGATCAAGAAAGTTTGGAGACACTGATATAGACAATCATGTGCTCCAAATTACATAGACAGACATTCATTTTATAGACACATGATTACACACAATAGTGAGTTTCAAATGTCCAGACACACAAACAGATCTTGTAATATTTAAAGTAAAAGAAGTTATTAAAACAATGGTCAGAGCAGCAAAGCATAATTCATTTCTCAAACACTCTCCTCACTGTGTGAAACGTGTTAGGTCTTGAAGAGAAAAGAATTGGAATGTGCAGGGCAGACCACACAAACCAAAGAGAAGAAAACCACCCATGAGAGAATAGCTGAGGAGGATAAAAGGGAGGGGTGAGGCTAAGACAAGGGGAATAGAGTTTCAAAGGAAAAAGAGAGAAAAAGGAGGGTAAGAGTGAGAGAGGTGGGAGACAGAGGTAGAGAAAGCAAGATACACACAGAGCGACTATAAAAGACAGACAAGGAAAGAAAGGGATGTGAAGAAGAAAGGGAGGAGCTGGGAACAGCAAATAGAATAGCAGGCAGAGGAAAGAATAAGAAGGGTACTATTTATACATGAGAGGACATGTTTGACAAGCAGTTTTGAAGCAGAACTATTTAGTGGATAAAATCTTCAAGAAGATTTTTTCAAGGGCAGATTTATCACTGCAACTGTCTGAAATAGCACATTTTCCTTCACAGATTTCTGAAAAATAATCATACAGATCAGTAAACTAAAACCTCATAATATTCTTCTGAATACCTGTATCCAAAGCCTTGTTGCTTTGTTTGTTGATGTGTTCGGTGAAGTATAAAGGTATTTTCTCCCTAAGAAAGCCTGGCACAGAACGAGGAGAAGCTTACAGAAAATTCATAAGACATAACTGAAGATAATTTGGGGAAGCACAGAAGTGCAAAAGTACTGAGGGGCAGCTCAAGATGGAGTGTGAAAAACCAGACTCTGCACCTTTACAGTCTCCACGCTAGCTTGTGGAAACCATTAATATACGGTCATACTTTTTGAATTTTTTTTTAAATCTTTATCACAAATAATGAAATTTTCTACAAGCAAGAAGGCATCTGGGTCTCAGTTCTCCCTTGAAACAAGCAGTGCGTTTCTGCTTACAGATCAGACTTGTTGTCTGTTTTGTTTCTTCTTTGCCATCATTCATTTCTGCTTAGAGCTTTGCTTCGTGAGCTTTAATGGAAATAAATSCCAGAGAGGAGAAAAACCCTAATCTACATTAGCTGACTATTCATCCACTTGTATTTTTAATTATTATTTTTATTAAGTATGTGTATCAGTTGTTATGAAAAATAATCTTCCTTGACTATTTTATCAACCAATCTTTATAGTATGACAGTGTATTAATTTTGTTAATATATATTAGTTCACATTATAGACTGTATTGTAACGAAGTTGTGAAATTTTGCTGAAGTTAGTATTGTTCCTGCTTAAGAAATTGAAAATATGGACATTGCTTCTTGGAAGCTTGCATTTTCCATGAAGGATAAAGGATACTCCGGGACAACCAAGATAACACCAGCATCCTAGACCACATCTTCCCAGCATCTTCTGGCATCATAGCAAGTAATTATAGCAAGACTGACTCCAGGGATGTCTGGATCAACAGATAAGCAGTAAGAATTCTGCAAAAATGCAGCTGCTTTGCAGAGATTTACTGTTATTAATAATCAGTAGTGTGGGTGTAAGTGATTAGTCAAATCATGTAGTACCTGAATGTTTGAAGGGTATAAGAATTGTGTGTAAAACCACATTTGGGTTGCCTCAATTTGGCTGGGACACCTCATGCACGTGAATTAATATTTACCCTTGTAATTCTATGCTTTGCATCCTAACCTCTCTCCTCAGCTGGCACGGGCCAGTTGCATGTTTTCAAGACAGTCTCAAAGGTGAAGAAACAGCTAGACCTGTGCCAGTTCACTGGAGCTATAGTCTAAATGTCTGTTTATCTACCCATTTTCTAGCATCCTACTTGTGCAACCCGAGTGTTCTAACACACTCATCCCATAGACTCAGTGCTAGTGTTCATCATGCTAACACCCAGAGGGAGAAACAGTCATTTATGCTCTGGACCAGGATTTGGGGAGCTTTAGAAAAACCAGTAGCTGCCTGGGAATCCATGACTGGTTTTACAATAAGCCTAGTTCCATGCTGGGACTGGACACCATTTAGTCAATTCTGTGCAGACCTCCAATCCAGCTATGTAAGTTCAATACTGTCTACTAGGTTCTTACCTGAAAACCCAGACCTAGTAAATTAATTTTTTGCTTACTGGGACATGAGACACTGCAGGGTTTCTAAAGCTTCCAAAGGGGGAAAAATAAAATTCACAAGCCCCTACAGGCATGGCTCAGGAACAGAACTGTGCAGTGAGAGAGATGTATATTTATCTTGTGCATGTTGTTATTAAAGTTCTATGAACTCCCTAGAAAATGTGAATGTATAGGTATATCTTTTATAAAGGTACTGAATTTSTGAACTTGTATGTTTTGCAATGTCCTCTGTATTCTATCAAGCACCTGACACTAACCCTGTCTATCTGCTGATCCGTGTTGATCCATGTTCCAAGCTTCACTCCCTTCCTTTGGTGTGTGCTGCAACCACAGTTCTTGACCAAGCATGAAACTTCTAATTTCTGCTTGTGAAAACCAGAAACTTCAAACTCCTCTTGGAATAGCACAAAGTACCACTGTATGTTTTTCAGTATTGTTTGTTTGACTTGTAAGGAAGAAGGGCTCAAGTAAACTGTAATTGTCCTACTGTTTTGTTGTTTCCATAAGGTTGTTTGGAACTATTATTCTATACTTAAAGGAGATTTGTGCTAGATTCAGGTGACTGTTGCTGATCTGAAGAATGACTCCAAAAGCTGTGTAAAACTCCAAAACCCTCTGTTTTCTGTTGCATACGTATGCTGTAGTGGACAAAAGGGACCAGCAGTTACGTAGATGGAAAGGGAAGTCGCACTTCCTAAGTGCCCTGGGATTTAATCAAAATCGCCCTGCTGAAAAGATAACATAACATACAACTTATTCTTGGAAGCCCAGCAGAAAAATAAGGACATTAAGTTACTGGCATTGAAAGGCAGAGAGGTGAAGGCTCCACACCCTCAGGAAGCTGGAAGGAGCTGAGGTTCTGTGAGAGAACGTAAGGTACCCATGGATTGTTTCTTTTTGGCTGCCAAAGCGGGCAGCTGGTGCCACCCTATGTCCAGGTTTCTCAGTAGAGGTCTGAGAGCCTGCTCAGACTTGCAGCGAGGGGTTACATAAATGACTGCCTTTTCCATTTAGCTCTTGGCTGAAAAATGAGTAGGAAAGGAGTACTACAAATTTAGTTGGGAATAAAATTATTTATTTTCTTTCTAAGCAAAAAARAACGTGGGAAGTGTTAAAACAATTTTGTGTAGCCTGAAACTGCATTTAACTTAATTATTTCAGGAGTTTTTCAGAGAAGGGAATGAATGGCTAGATACATAAAGCTGCTGGCAGAAAAAGTTTTTCATGAACAGAACTGGGCTGTACCCTGGCAGTTCCTGGGTCGCAGTCTGTTGCCTGAGTGCTAGTTTCTTCCCCAGGGAATGGTTAATTACTTGTAAGATATGGAAACATCTCAACAGAAAAATTAATTTCTCATTCCATCTCCCATGCACAGACTGGCAGGAACCCGGAGGTGGCAACATATTTGTAGAAAACAGTTTAAAAGCACTGTAGTGCAAAATGGGAACTTACTTCTAAGGCTGTAGTCCCACAGACATTTCAACCCCACAAGAATATGCGCCTCTGCTGAGGTAGATAACCTAACATTCTTTTTTTCTCTGCCCTGAGCTGTACTTCCTCATCACCTTCCCAGTGCTATCAGCAAAGATTTGTGCAGTGATCTGGATCAAGGACCTGATCTGTCTGAAAACTAATTAATCAAAAATTATATGTACAATTTTGGTGTACATGTAGGAGACTTTATGGAGCTGAATAAATGCTACAGCTGGAAGATAGATGGGAAGGCAAAGGGTGTGCAGCTTGGGGAGGGACAGTCAAGACTGTCCCTTTTAGTAGAAAGCCACTTGATGTTTGTTTTAAGTGGACATATGCCAGTCCTCAGAGTATGAGGCCTTTAAAACTGAGTATCCCATAATAGGGATGTGTTTTCAGTACCCCTTGCTGTTGCAGTCTGTGTATGAAACAGTTCTCTTCCCACCAAAAATAAAGCTGCAAAAAGAAAGAAAGAAAATCTCTAAGAAACTATGCAGGAAAATAAAGCTAAACCTGAAAATGCCTTCAGAAATTGTTGAAATGCCATTGTTCAGTAAATCTGGAAAACACTGAGGGTGTGGACATGCGAAATCACCCAGGTTTAGCCACAGGGTAATACGAAAAGAATAAAACCCCTAAGCATTAGGCAGCACACCTGCAGAAGGTGAGTAAGCACCTTGAAGGTAGCAATGAACGACTGCTTCTCTTCACCATGTTGGGGAGTGATCTTTTATAATCACATCAGCTCTCTTGCCTATCACCCTGAATCATAGAATTATGGAATGACAGAGTGTCTTGAGTTGGAAGGAACCCTTAAAGATCATTGAATTCAACTCCCTGCTGCTCACAGGACTACCTAAACCTAAAGCATATGCCTAAGTGCTCCTTGAACTCTGACAAACTTGGTGCTGAGACCACTTCCCTGGGAAGCCTGTTCCAGTGACTGACCATGCTCTCAGTGAACGAATTTTTCCTAATGTCCCATGTAAACTTCCCCATATACAGCTTCATGTCATTTCAATGGAATGAAAAGGCAATAAAAATGTTTTTATAAATACATCAGCAAAAAATGGAGGGCTAAGGAGGATCTCCATCCTTTACTGGATGCACAGGCAAACACAGCGACAAAGGATGAGGAAAAGGTACATAATAGGCCTTACTTGCCTCAGTCTTTAATAGAAAGATCAGTTGTTCTTCAACTGATGATGCTCCCTGAGATGAAAGACAGGAACAGGGGGGCAGAATGCAGCCCCCATAATCCAAGGGAAATGCTCAGTGACCTGCTATACCACTTAGACACACAAAGGGCTTTGGGCCCAGATGGGATCCACCTGAGGGTGCTGAGGGATCTGGCAGAAGTGCTCACTGAGACACTTTCCATCATTCACCAGCAGTCCTGGCTCACCAGGGAGGTCCCAGTTGACAGGTGGTTGATAAATGTGATGTCCATCTACAAGAAGGACCAGAAGGAGGATCCAGGGAACTACAGACCTGTCAGCCTGACCTCAGTGCTGGGGAAGGTCATGGAACAGATTATCTTGATGGCCATCACACAGCATATGCAGGACCACCAGGGATTCAAGCCCACCCATCATGGGTTTAGGAAAGGCAGGTCCTGCTTGACCAACCTGACCTCCTTCCATGACAGGGTGACCTGCCTGCTGGATAAGGGAAAGGCTGTACATGTTATCTTTTACCYGGACTTCAGTAAAGCCTTTGGCACCATTCCCACAACATTCTCCTGGAGAAACTGGCTGCTCATGGGCTGGACAGGTGTACTTTTCACTGGGTTAAAAACTGGCTGGATGGCTGAGCCCAGAGAGTGGTGGTGAATGGAGYTGCATCCAGCTGGTGGYTGGYCACAGGTGGTGTCYCTCAGGGCTCAGTGGTGGGACCAGTCCTGTTTAATATGTTTATCCATGATCTGGGCAAGGGAACTGAGAGGGCACTCTCAGTAAGTTCACAGATAACACCAGGTTGGGTGSRAGTGTTGAYCTGCTGGAGGGCAGGAAGGCTCTGCAGAGGGATCCAGACAGGCTGGATCRATGGGCTAAGGCCAATTGTATGAGGTTCAGTAAGTCCAAGTGCCAGGTCCTGYTCTTGGCTCACAACCTGCAGCATTACAGGCTTGGGACAGAATGAATGGAATGTGGCCCAGTGTAAAAGGACCTGAGAGTGCAGCTGAACATGAACTGGCAGCATGCCTAGGTGGCCAAGAAGGCCAGTGGCACCTGGCCTGTATCAGCAACAGTGTGTCCAGCAGGACCAGGGCAGTGAGTGTCCCCTCTACTTGGCACTGGTGAGGCCACACCTCGAACCCTGTGTCCAGTTCTGGGCCCCTCACAASAAGAAAGACATTGAGGTGCTGGAGTGAGTCCACAGAAGGGCAACAAAGCCTGTGAAGGGTCTGGAGCACAAGCCCTATGAGAAGCAGCTGGGGGAGCTGGGGTTGTTTAATCTGGAGAAAAGGAGGCTCAGGGGAGACCTTATCACTCTCTCCAACTCCCTGAAAGGAAGCTGTAGCCAGGTGTGGGTGAGTCTTTTCTTCCATGTAACAAGTGACAGGACAAGAGAAAACAACCTCAAGTTGTGTCAGGGCAGGTTTAGATTGGAAATAAAGAAARATTTGTTCACCAAAAGGCTTATCAAACATTGGAACAGGCTGTCCGGGGAAGTGGTTGAGTCACCATCCCTGGAGGCATTTAAAAGATGTGCAAGTGCGGCAATTAGGGACATGTTTTAGAGGTAAGCTTGGCAGTGTTGGATTTACGGTTGGATTTGATGATCTTACAGATCTTTTYCAATCGTAATGATTCTAGATTTCCTTGTCCTATTGCTGGTCACCAGAGAGAGGGGATCAGCACCTTCCACTCTATTTATCTCATAAGGAAGCTGTAGGTCACCCCTCAGCCTTCTTTAAGCTGAACAAACCAAGTGACCTCCTGCTCTGGAGACCTTTCATCGTCTTGGTCACCATTCTCTGGACACACTCTAATAATCTGATGTTCCTCTTACATTGTGGCACCCAAAACTGCASACRGGACTCGAGGTGAGGCCGCCCGAGTGCAGAGTGRAGCAGGACAATCCCCTCCCTTGCCCAGCTGGCAATGCTGTGCCTGATGCAGCCCAGGACATGGGACTGCCAGGGCACTGCCGCTAGGGCACTGGTGCCTCATATTCAACTTGCCGTCAACCCAACCCCCCAGATCCCTTTCCGCAGGGCTCTCCAGCCTCTCGTCCCCCAGTTTGTATGTATTAGAGTTCAGGCTGCGAACAGAGAGGACTAAGATTTGTGAAAAAGGTACGAAAAAGAATTGAAGAAGAACCTGGAGAAGGGAGTGTGATTTTGAACCGGACCTCAGGAGAACAGAGAGCCGCTGGAGGTGTTAAAGAACGAGTAATAAAATTTTCCTTGCGCTGAAGTCTGAATACTGAAGGGCGAMGATGCACTGTGGAGGGGCTAGCACTTACTTAGCTCTTTCAGCAGAGCATGGAGCTGTAGTTGCCTGCGGGTGTTAAGTCACAGGAAGCAGGCTGTCCCGGAGCGCCTCTTCCCAAGGCTGCGCGTGGGGGCCGCGGACAGCTCTGCGGCTGAGCAGTGCCGCCCGCTGGTCACAGGCGGTATTGCCGCCCAGCGGAACCATCCCAGCGTCCCAAAGCACCGCCTCAGCCCCCTCCGACCTCCAGCCCATCCCTCACAGCAGCGCCGCTTACTAGAGCCAGAGGCGTAAGAGCATTGTGCACAAAAACTTTAGAAGTTCCAGGGAAAAGACCCCCAAAACTTGGAAAAGTACTAACCCTCCCTTTTTTATGGGTGCTTACCAGCACAGCACGGTTCAGGGTGCTGAACTCGGTAGGGAAAGAATTTTGAAACTACCTAATCGCTAGCATTTCAGAGATACTAATGAATTCTAGGTGACTGTGATTGATCATTAATCATTAAATACTACCCTGATGGGCTTTTCTCTGCTGCAGAAAGAATCTTGCAGCAGTGGATGCTCTCTGTTCAAAGTTAGCATTATCTGAGTGACACAGTGTGATGTTACACTGTGGTTTAAGTATGTCCTTTTTTTCTATGAGCCTATGATTTCCTCTATGGTGCTTTTTGAAGCTGTACTCTTTCAGTCAAGAACGAGTCAGGGTCCTGTGTGCACCAATAAGCTTTAATTGTCCTGGACAACCTCATCTGCACCCTCCGACAATGCAGTTTCTGTCCCTTGCCCCAGGAGCTGTATTTAAGGTCAAATGTAGGCACACACACTTTGTCTAAGCTATGTTGTGGGCAGGTCTTCACTTTTGTTGTTGGCAAGATGAGTGAAATGCACCATTGCCCTGCAGATTCCGTTTTGCATTTGTTGTTGGAAAAAGTTCTACTGATCTTTCATGGACCATATTTACAAATTGCCTGTTCTCATGTAGACAGTCTCCTGCTGGCTCATCTAAAGGCTTTCTCTCCTACTTAGTGATCACTGGATGGATGCCTAAAGGTTCTTGGGAGCATTTTAAAAGCAGTGTGTCATTCAGGAAAGGCCAGCTCAAGGTCTTTGCTGCTGGCATGAAGTTCTCTTACTTTGCCAAAATACAGACATTTTTCTCAGATCCTATTAGCATTACTGAGACAGTAATTCAGTCCTTGTACAGACAAGAGCATGGAAATATCATCTTAAAAATACAGTAGATTTTATTGAAAATGYCATGGAACTACTTCTACGAGGTCTATCAATTAGAGTCAGGTTGTGAGTACCATATGTAGTTAGATCTCACCTGCACTGGAGCTCACTTCCTGCATAAAGGGAGTAGCAGCTTTGACAAGGTGTAACCAAGTGAACAATAAAGAGCTGCAGAAAAAAGAAGGTAAAATGGGGAACTTGATGCTGTGCTTCGCAGCAAGATTGGACAGGTCATCCAAATAAATAAATAAATAAATAAATAAGATTCTGCATGCAAAATGTTTGATACAGTTGTTGCTTCATGACAGTTGATTATGTGTCTGCTCAGAGAAGAGGGCATAGCAAACAGCTTGTCTGGGCACAAAATGCAGGTGAGGACGAGAACACCTCTCCCAAAGCAGCTAATGCAGTGCTGCATGCACCTTTCTTGCAATGAGGTGCTTTCTGGTTCCACATTCAACAAGATGAACATGGATGTGGTCGAAAGATTTCTGTCTGTAACTGCAACAGTTTGCATCTTTGACTAAAAAGAATAGCTTCAAGAAAATCTCAGACTAAAAAAAAATATCTTCAAGAAAATGCTGCAACTTCAGATAAATGCAAGCCTGGTTTTGAGGGTCAGTTCTTAGACCATGGCCTGTACAGAAAATAAAGCTATTTTGTCCATAGTAAGGTGGATTTTCTTTTTTTCCATAAATAAACTAGCCTAAACTTAGCTTCTACCTAAGTGTCCTAGGAACAGACCTTAATCCCAAACTACACTCTTTTTGCTTTCTACAAGTCCATTTTTCTCTCTCATTCACATTTATCCTAAAACACAAGCCTGGTCAATCTGCCTTACAATGAGTCTGTGATAGTCTAATCAAGCAGTCTAGTATTTCTGTCTACTGACTTTCTGTCATTCCCTTGATATGAAGTGCTTTTTAATGAACTGCTGAAATCCTTTATTTTCCTGGACTGAGTTACTGTCTGAGCAAGACCAAATCAATAATTGTTTTGAGCAAATAATTTAAGAGGAGAAGCAGTTGCCACATGCAAAGAGGTTCATGCCTAATCAGTTCAGGGTTCAGCATCCTATACTCAGGTTCATATGTAAAGAAGAACAGGAATTAATGTGAAAAATTAATGTTTAAAGTAGATTTATCTCTTCTTTCAAAGATGGAACATAACTCATAAAAGGAATACTCTAGGAAAATGGGACTGATTTCATACCCAGTTTTTCAGTAATTTTCTGGTAAAATGATTCTGTGGAAGTGGAATGTTGAGTAAAGCACCATAGGAAAAGTAATAGCTTCTGATTTTTTCAGGAAATTGAAAAGATAATTAAAGAGGGAGGATTGGGAATAAAGGGAGAGTCTAGTAAAAGGACGGAAAGTAAGAGCCACAGCATGACCAAATAACAAATCCAGAGGGATGACTTCGTGGAGACTGGAAAAAGGGAGGTTTTGTAGGGAAAAATAAAATCCAGGCAACAGACAGAACATCTGGCTTCAAAGTGCCTGATATCTCTTGCTGACATCAGTGCAGTTGCAGGACAGGAAAAAGCTGACATGGTGGTGGTTGTTGTTCCTTACAGCTGCTGGATGTAAGAACACACTGGAGCTGTCAGGATCAAGAGGTGTGTCTTCTCTGTTTTTGTCCTTCCTTCTCTCAGCTGAGCACTCTCAGACCTTCTAGTAGCATCCACGTTTCATTTATCAGTGCCAGGGACCATCAGTCCAGCTTCTTGGAAAGCTGCAGTGGCAATGCTCCTATGACCAGCAGTTAGCCCGTGAGGAAGCTTTCCCAGCTCTGGTGGTTTGTGCTGCTCCGGATAGCGCGCGAATCCTGCACAAACATGTCGTGGCTGGCTGGCAGAAGAGTCAGCCCCCACTGAGCACAAGGAGTTTCATCAGTACTGACACAAGAGGTGTGTTACTGGTGCCTGGAGCCTCATGCTGAACCAAGCAAACACAGCTCTTGCACCCTTTACCAGCTGAGCAGAGCTGTGCTGGTTTCAGCTGACACTTCCCATCCTCAGTGAAGGGAGGTGCCTCACACTGCTTGCTGATAAACACAGGCTGTTTTGGTAATCCTGGGAGCCAAGTGAAGAAGGAATCCTTCATTACTGAAGTCTTTTCAGAGGTTTTATATCAGATCACAAGCACAATTACTCCCAAGCTCCAAAGAAATTCTGAGTTAATCAAAAGGCTTTTTATTGATTTTTTTGCCAGTATCTCTGATAACTTTTTTTTCACTTTTTCATCACTATTTTACATATAAAAATAGGATTCACTGGAAAATATAAAAATGCCTTCTCTTTGAGAGTGTTCTTAAAATCTGCATTTTCAGGAAGTATGGAATGTGGTTCATCCACCTCAGTTTAAGGAATGCTGATCAGTGAGAAATCYACAGAAAGGTGAGCCCTCAAGTGTGTTCATGCCCTAGGGAAAGGGGAAATAGGATCAGCTCACAATAAGTTTAATTATGTGTGGGAGGGACAACTTCTTTTGACTCATCCTGCACTGAGATTTTATTAATGAATAGGGAACAGGTTGTTCTTAAATCTCGTTTGGGCATTGTGCCTGTTCACTCAACTCCTGCTCAGGATTTGGCTGGCACAGCTCKTGCTAAGGCCTGATGTATGCTGGGAGCAGACATTGGGGCAGAGAGAGAGCACCATGTAGGCAGGACAGGTGCCCAGAAAGGGGCAAAGGGCCATTATGCAGGCATTGTCACCTGCAAATTGCTGGCTCCTGCAGCCATTGTCTTTGTCTGGCACTTTCTTCACAATTTGCTAATTTATGAAAATGATTTACACCAAACCTTCAAGCTGAAAGACATAAAACCATCAGCTTACCCAAATTGCATTTGGAGCAGATACAATAGCAGCTGGATTACTGGGACTTTCATGCTTCCTGGTGTTTTACAGGGGATGCCCACATCATGATGCAAGTGGAAGGATGAACATTCTCACCATCAGCTAGGTGACTAAATTTTTTTTATTTGCTTGTAAAGGCATTAATTAACAATTATGGGTTCTAAGTTAAGAAACCTTATGGTTTGAATGCTGAATTAGTAAATTCATGTGATAGACTAGTCTAGGCAAAAGGGGATTGAGCCCCTGTTTGTCACACTGGCTGCATTTCTTAATGAGCTCGTGAAATGAAATTTAGATCACAGAGTATTTTATCCTGTAGATTTGAGAGATCCCAATAGACCATGACCAGACATTTGATCTGATAGCTCCTCAAAACACTGAGSATATCCTAATGCTGCTCTATGTGCAATCTTTTCTAGACATATTTGACATCTTCCCTCAGGTCAGGGAAAACAGAAGAGTAAATGATACGTAAGAACTTGTTTTAGGGACAGAAAAATGTTGAAGATTTTCAAGGAGAAAAAACAAGGCTGTAAATAACATCTTCATTGGTCTGCACTATAACAATTTTTAAAATATAAATAAACTTTGTCTTTTACTTTCTTTTAAAGTATCTTAATGCAAATTTAACTATAGTGAATAATATGAATAGGAAAACATCCTTTAGCTCCACTGTTGGTAGAAATTCAGCCTAGTTCTTCTTAAATCATCTTATGTAACCRCAGAAATAAGAGATTAATTGATTTTGACTCTTTTATATTCCTATTTGTCTGCATATACAAATTTAGTGACATATATTTGATGCCAGCTTTATTTCATAGTTTGAGAGAAAATTGTTATCACATTTTGCATGTACATCAGTATAAGTTCATTCCTATAATCACACTGCTCCCCAAACTCTTTTTTAGCTTCACTAGACAGCTTCAAAAGCTTGTAAAGAAAATGTAATAAAGATTGTTCTGTGGATTCAAGTATATTTGTTAAAGTCAGTAGTGTTAAAGCAATGGAGAAGCTCACGTATATCTTAATTATGGAAGTTTATTAATGCTTATTTAAAATTCTTTATCTTTCTCTATGAAAAAGTCAAGATACTCAAGTTTTCAAATGGAGTAGTAAAGTTTCTTTGTAYTTTATTGTCCTAGTTCCAGCTGGGGTAGAGTTAATTTCATCTCAGTAGCTGTTACAGTGCTGTGTTTTGGATTYGGAAGGCAAATGGTGTTKGTGACACACTGATGTTTTGGTTTTTTGCTAAGTCATGTTTATCCTAAGTCAAGGACTTCTTTCTTTTTCCATGTCTCATGCTCTGCCAGTGAGGAGGTTCACAAAAGAAGCTGGGAGGGAGCATGGCTGGGACAGGTGACATGAACTGGCCAAAGGGATATTCCACACCACAGAATGTCATGCCCAGTATATAAACTGGGGGGAGTTCATGGCACCATGGCCAGTCTGGGTTTGGGAAGTGAGGTCTGGCATTGGTCAGAGGGTGGTGAGCAATTGCATTGTGCATCATTTGTTTGTGTCCTTTTAATTATCATTATTATTATTATTTACCATTATTATTGTATTCGACTTTATTTTCAACTGTTAAACAGTTCTTATCTCAACATACAAGTTTCACTTCGATTCTCCTCCCCATTCCACCAGGGTGGGGGGGAAGAGAAGGGGGATGAGCAATTGTGTGGTGGTTCATCTCCAGCTGAGCTTAAACCCACGACAGTTCCTTTTTGCCAGTGTGGGGCATGAAGGGTTGAGATAAGGACAAATCCAACCAGAGTGTGTTGTGAGATTTTTTTCTTGCATGAAGTACTCTGATTACCAACAAAACATCAAATATCACCACAAATAAGGTTGTTTATTGACCTAACTTTTATTTATGGTGCCCTTCCTGAAGAAGAAGTATCTTCAAGCAAGTGTTACTAACTGCATGAGTTCTTTTCTCAGAGTGTGATAAGAATTATGAAATATAATAGGGTTTGTGTACATTGTTGCACAGTGAAAGTGGCCTGATAAACAGGATATGCTCATCAAACTACAAAAAAAATTATTAATGTCACTCAAATTCAGCCCACCTTCCCCTCCATGTTTAACTGTTCACAGAATCAGCTTCTAGTCAATTTTAGCCAGTATGTAATAATATTTTTTGAATAATCTGAACAGTACAAAAATGGATAGTTGTGACAGATATAGAAATACAAGTATTCTTGCTTAATCACATTCTGAGTGCACATGCCAAATATATATTTATATCAGTTAATTAAAACGACCTTAAATATTGTTGGGTTTTACCTCTGTGTTGCAGTATCATCAGCCAGAAGGATTTCTTCCTTCTCCCATACAGTCCTGCTAGACTCATAAAATGCAAACTGTATTTCTTGATCCTGCCAGTGTGTGACTCTCACTTTATTCACTGCCTGGCTATATGCTATTTTTATATTGTTTGCAAAGTCAAATGCTTTGGTTTGTTTTGTTTTTTTTTTTTATCATATTGGTAAGATTGGGAGCAAAGAAATTAATTTTGTTTGGTGGTCATATGTGAGAATTTGTACAGATGTACAGATGTACAGAAAGAAAACTCTGCTTTTAAATACTTTTATCACCATGTGATAAAATACAGTTTCAGGCTGTTTTTAAGGTTTTGCTGACTTGTCTTCTTTCCTTAGTTTTTCAGTAAACTGTTGAATAGTTAATGAGCAGTATCTTCTACTCAAGAATGTGTGGCAGCCAGCATCCTTCAGGTTTTATGTGCAGCTGTGCTGTAAAACATGCTTCTTCACTTACATGAGAATTTAGAGGTCTATAGCTTTTGCTTCCTCTGCAAAGTATTTTATTGACTGCATTGACAGCAGATAAAATCAATACCTTGAATATTAGGCATTGCTTAGGTGAAGGACAAGCAGAAATAATTGCTGCATCTCGGTCTGCAGCATTGCAAGTTGACTAAACATCCTTTCCTCGACTTTTTATTCTCTTTAAGCCTCTATCTAGCTCTCCTCTGACTGAGGCAACACACCTCTCTCCTGTCTGCTATTTCCAGTTTTATCTTCCCTCTCACCAAATAGTTGCACTATCAATAGACAAGAGGACTTAGCTTTATGCCAACCTTTCTCTTTTACCATTTGACTCCTAATGCTGCCCGTTCTCCCACTGGCTCTCCTTTTTAAAGCACACACAAGCTGGTCTATTAGTCACAAACAAAAGATCAGTAAGCCTGCAACATGCTTGATGCTGGCAGCTAAAATAGGAGGCAGACTAATAGGAGTGGCGATCTGCTGCCCAAGGAGTCATCAGTCCTGCCAGACAGGATATTCATGGCTTCTGGGTACTGTGGTATGAAAGACTAAACATGGATTAATGGGGGAACATGCTTTATTCTGATGTTGATTGCCAAACTGAAGGGGGCTCTCAGTGTAATGCYTCTGACTCTGTGTGTGTGTGTGTTTGAAAGAACAGAGGGTAGAATTGGCTGGACGAGGTTGTGGGTGGGGGTGAAGTGGGTGGGGGAAGCCTGAGAGTTTCTTGTGTTCTTAAACACTTACAAGATGACAAAAAGTAGTCACCTGAAGTTCTAATAATGGAAATTTTGAAAGGTTGCTTTGTTGTCTGGAGACCAACGAAAGTACAGTCTGTGTACTGTACTTGACTGCTGTGAGGTTTGACAGGCCTTGGTGCAAAAGGACCATGTAGTTGGTACAGACACAGGAAACTTGTTAAGTAAGAAATGATGAGTTTTAATTGAGGAAGAGAAAAAGTAAGAGAATGGGAAGAGGGGAGAAGGGAAGTAATCTCTAAGAGTGTTGTACAGGAATTATAGAGCACTTTAATGATAAGCTTAAGGTTGTCACAAATGGCAGGGGAAGACAGAAATTCTGAAATGGCATGTGAGTCAACTGATCTGTAGCTTTCACTTGCCTGGAGAAAGGCAAATTATCTGAGATGGGTGATGTTGAAGGAAAGAAAGATACCTGGGTAGCCATTGCTTCTTTTTGTCRTGACATTCACTAAACACATGAGCAGAAATGATCTGCCGTGCATGAGAAGACCTTTTCCTTTCTCTGGTTTTGTTTGTTTGSTTGGGTTTTTTTACTCCTTCCCTCTTTGTTTCTTTCTTTTTCAGGTGGATTCTCTGATTCTCCACCAGGAGGGGCACAGAGACAATCTTGCATTCCAACAACCAGTTCAGGGAGTTAGGCAGCGTGTTTTAGTGCAGGCAGCAAAAGAAGTGGAAGTTTACACTGACCGAAAAGCCACTTTATCAGAAGAAAAACCCCAAGGCATTGGGGTGCATTAATGTGACAGGGGCCTTCAGTATGACCAAGCACATGCAGGCCCTGCAACAACAAAAAAAYAGCCTACTTTACTCTTGACTGTGAGTAGCTGAACAGACTAAGTTTCAGTCAGTAGGCCAGTTTCTTTTCCTTCCACCCTCACCAATGGATAGTCCCTGGGATATACAGTCCATTCCTTAATTCTGTTATACCTGCAGTAAGAATTTAGAACTGGTTCAAATGAAAAAAAAGAGAAGCCATCCCCAAAAAAGTGGATTGAAATTCTAGGCCTGCGTAGGAAGGGGATTGTACCAAACCTACGTTGCCAGTGGCTTAACTGTAATGACAGCAGTCTTGTGCTGTGCTGAAACTTCCACGACCTTTACTGAGCAACATACAGGGTTCTCRGAGACACCATCAAGGAGTTAAGGATCTCCTGAAAGGAAACCTACCACTCGGCCCTGAATGAGAGTAGCATTCAAAATTCTGTCATTGAAGAGAGCTAAGAAACCCCTGATTTATGAGATAAAACATTGTTCAATGTCTCTTGATTTTATGAAACAGATGAAATCCATGAGGAAACCCACACTGAAATCATTCTTTGTGCAATTCATCCTCACCAAAAGTGTTGTCTCAAATTGAATTGACCAGAGAAAGGATTATGGAACATGCAAATGATACTAAATGCCATTATCATGTCTTTTCTGAACAAAAATACTTTGACAACACAAGTCTGAAACAGCTGGTTTACAGACAGGAGTGTGTATTCCCTCATGTAAAATGTTCTTGATGCCTGTGACTGGAAGGTGGCAAATGTAACTCTAATTTTTAAACAAATTTGACAAATCTAGAAAAAAAAAAGGACGTGTTTTCTACATTTCATCTGGAGTTTTTTTCTGGACAGGATAATAGTTAGAGCATTCAAACAAATATTTTTTTTCCCACAAAAAGAAAAAGAACAGTATTTTTTCTAAATTTTTTTAATTGTAGGTGTAATATTGTAATTTTTTTTTTCCTGGAAGATGTATTTGTTTTTACTGGATCAGTTCTATTAATATTGCTAGTAATAACATTTTTCCACATCTTGTAATTTCAGAGTCACACAAAAATAAAAAAATAACTAACTAAAAGGATAATCATGACATTTGTTGAGAGTGAAGCCCATGCCACAGACATTCATTCCCACTGAGCGGAAAGTAAGCCTGTCACAGCATTGGGGTGATGATTAGATGAATAGATTATAGGCCAYGTTATGCTCAGAGCGACAGCAAGACATTTTGATACCTTTATTTTTACAACTTCATCAGGAAGACCAACCTCCCAAGAAACTCACTGCCAGGATTAGGTGATGAGGTCTCTCCCTCCAACTGCCCACACTTAACCACTCATGTGTAACAGGATGTTGTGAGTCATATTTTCCTCTTGAAATTCTTTCACTTTGTATTAAATAAATACTTAAATGTTTATTGATTGGACGTARAATTTGTTCCATGTGAAAAGTCTAGGCTGTAAATTTTTTATACAGTAGAAAAACATGAGTTTGTGATACCCTACAACACAGTGCACTRGAGAGTTGTTTGTCTGGATTCAGATCCTGTCTTGGAAAAACGACAACATGGGATTTTAATCTAGTTATTGTTCTCAAAGTTTTCACCCACTGGATTGCTGTAGACCCCTCCTCTGCCCCATGTACCACATAAACCCAGAGGAAAACTCCTAACCATGCTTTCTGTGTGAAAAGAGGTTTCTCTTTCCAGCCCATTTTTCTGGATCTTAGGACAACTTTTACAGCATATTGAGTTAGGAACTTCATCAGCTACTTCACACACTAGTTCCCTTCCTCATCTGCATTATGTTGGCTTTGTGAAATCCCGTTCTCAATATCAGCTCTGAGATGTTTCTTGTCCAGATAAAGAACCTGTGTACTTGTGAGTCAACACTTTCAATTCAACATTTCAGTCTCCAGTTTAGTGACAGGCATATGTATCTCTGGTACATTAGTTTTAGTCCSTTTTCCATTAATATCTGCCAATGCAAAAATAAAGAACTGTGAAAAATAAGCCTCTAAGAGTCACTGTAAACACCCCCTCATTCCACCAGATGGTAGCCTYTCACTTAAATAAGAATAGTTTCAGTAGCACAGATCTTGGGTTCCTTGATATGAGCATTGGTCTCTAGGGCCAAATTTCAAAGCTATAAATGGCAAATATGACTACTGTGATGGTTTCCATGGTGCATTGAAAATACCATGGTGGGACAGCAATCAGTCTTCTTAACACAAGTTCAAAGGTTGTGTCAGAATCAGTGGTATCACTCTGGATCCTGCAASATGCAGTTACAATTAGTACAGGTACCTCCAGACAAGAAGTTGTTGGATATTTGCTTCAGGAATAACCCAATTTTCCTTCATTTTTGCTGTGTGCTAAGGCTGGAACAGGCTCCCCTATAAAGCTCTTCACAAAATAATATCATGTATGCTTGTTCTAACAGGTGGAGAAGGAAGAAAAATAATTAAGGTCTGAGCATAGGTAATTGTATTTTTCCAGAAAGAAAAAATCCAGCAGTTACCAATACAAAATAAAACCACTTTATTTGGTTGCACTAAACATTTTCTGGTTTATTCCGGAAACAAAATATCAAAAGGCAAAATAAGACATGCGAGGGTAAATAAAAACACGATTATCATATATGACAACATCCTGTCTGGTAGGGTGAGAAAAGCTTCCCAATGAGTCAGTTTGAAACTTTCCGTGTGTTTTCAACACGTGCACTTCAAATAAAGTGTTTGCTTGAAATTTCTTGCAGGAAGGAGTTTGTTTTTCAGCATAGATGTAGCTGTTACAGAGATCTCTGCCATTGGTTTAAGAGAACCAGGTGAAACGGACCTATATAAGTCACATATAAGTCAGTAGGTTCACTGACTACCGAGGCAGAAATGAGGATGTGGGCAGCTCTGTGTGTGGCCATGTACTTCGTCGGAGCAAGTAAGGAATCAGTAGAGCCGTAATASCCGCTCTGCTGCTGGGAGAATGTAGCTTACTTGTTTTACTGTGTTTTCATTTTGTTTTGTCTTACAGGAGCTGAAATCACCCAAACCCCAAGTCTTGTGGTGAAAGAAGATGAGAAAGTTACTCTGAAATGCAGTCAAAATGATAATCACAATTCTATGTTCTGGTATCTGCAGCAGCCAGGGAAGGGAATGCAACTGATTTATTATTCCTATGGTGCAAATCAAAAACAAGAGGGTGACATTCCTGCTGGATTCCAAGCTAACCGGCCAACCCTTGCAGATTTCTATTTGGATATTTCGTCTGTGAATTTGAACCACTCAGCTGTCTATTTCTGTGCCAGTAGTTTGGACACAACACTTCAAAGTCACTTGCTTTCTTTACATAAACCTCTCTCCTTTCAGCACCTTCCCTCCGAAGGGAGCCGCTCTCAGCACAGGAGAAGGGTGTGTAGGGCAATAACCTGCTCACAAACCAGATGTTGCCGAGAAGTTGGAACAAGAATAGGTAGAAATAAGACATAGGCAAAATAGGTATTTGAAGTGCAGGTTAATTGCTGAACTCCTCTTTCCTGACCAACCATTTATCCTCCACCTCATCAGGACAATCAGTAAAGATGGTTAAGCAAATGCAGACGTAAAATAAAGGAAATGTAAATTTTAGTCCACATAGCCACAAGTTATTGTCCCCTAAGACATTTTCTTACCTGACAGAACAATTACTGGACATATACAAGTCTGAAATACTTTAGAGATAGTGACTTCTATGTGCACTCTCATTCCTTCCTGAACCACAATGTTTTTCACTGTGCTTGGAAAAGTTACCCTAACCACAAGAAAACTGTAGAATTACCATTGTCAATAGTGATGAGAAGGAGCCTGAGCGAAAGATGATGCAAGAGCAGGATCTAAACAAAACTAATATGCAACAGATTGGATTAAAATGACAAAAGAGGAGCCATTRCCATAGCCTGCAAGTGCATAGGCAAAACCCTGAAAAGTTATATGTATATGGAGGATACAAAGTGGAAAGGGAGCTAGTCAAAGTAGTATGCAACTTAGAATGAATTCACATTCAAGAAAAAATAACGTAGATTTTCAATTGTTCAGAAATTTTTCTGACTATCGAGTTTACTTCTGGCTACATAGTGAAGCCCATGCCACTATGTGTGTCACATCTGCCACTTTATCTACCTCTYTCACAACTCAATAAGCAGCAACAGTCAGTATTAATCTGGTTTATTCCTTCTCTCTGTGGCTGAGTTCTGAGGGCTTTTTTTATCCAAGGAAACTTTGCAGTGTTCCTCAAAGTCTTGTAAATCTTTCTGACTGTGAGCTAAGTCCTGATATGAGCACTGCTTCAGAAAGCATCCATATTTTGAAGACAAAAATATAGAGGGATGGACAAGCAGGATGTGAATGTAAATCTATTTTCTACATAACCTCTCCCTGAGAGGATATTTCAGGTTTGGCATGAAGAGTGTTGTGTCTCACACAAAAAGWCTTACCAGTGTCTTTCCATCACCACCATTCTCCCAGATAGTGTAATTGGTGCAGTGGGATTAGTCACAGCCTGAGGTACCCTTTGGTGTAAGCTTTTCATGATTATAATATAACAACTTATCTTAAATTGTTCTAAACCAAAAAAGCACTAAGCAAGGTTCTTGTGATGTATAAAAGTGACCTGCATAATTTGCTAGTTCTGAAATAAAGAATAATAATAATGTGTTTCCAGTTTTGGAAAGGTTTAAATAAAGGATGTAGGATTGGAACATTCCATAATTAGACTCAGCATCCACGTTGTGAGATTGTTCTTATCCCAGTCTGAATTATGTCAGATTATATTGTAAATGTTTTAGGGCAAAGGAGTATTACCACACATGCAGGATAACCATACTGATCCTCAAGGGAAAATTTCAATTTGTGACTATTTGCAGTGTTTCTTCATTGGAAAGGGAATTATTGGTTTACAGACACATCCCTGGAGAAAAGGTGAAAGAACCTGTATCTGAGTCCTTTAAATATTAGCTGACTGGCTAGAGAGCAACTTTGCAGAAACGCAATTGAACACAAATAAGCAGCAAGCCCTTTCAGCAGTGAAGGCTGGTTGCACTTTTGGTTGCATTAGCAATAGTGCAGTTAGCACGTTGAAGCACTCTTGAGACTATACCTGGAGTACAGTCCATACACATCCCTGCCCTGCCCCAGCCCCAGTACAACGGAGATACCAAAAATTGTAGAGTCCAGCAGAGGGTCAGTCACCAAGATGATCAGGGGACYGGAGCAGAAACATAAGAGAGGTGGAGGGAATTTATTTTGTTCATCATGAGAGAAGAAGGCTAAAAGATGACTAATTTCATTACTCCAACTGCCTAAACGGAGTTGTTGTCTTAGAGGGGCATAGTGGAAGCAAGTGGGAACAAGCTGCAGCAAGATAAACTTTGATTAGACATAACAAAAAATACTTTCTCTTGATGATGCTTCAGCACTGGAACAGGTTTCTCAGAGATCTTGTCAAATCACTGTCCTTGAAGATATTCAGAGATCATCTGGACAAAGCTCTACGCAACATGATCTAGCATTGGAGTTAACCCTGTTTTGAACAGAAATTTGGATTGAGAGACCTCCAGAAGTCCCCTCCCATCACAATTTTTTTACAAGTCTATGATTTTTATTATCTTGCTGTGCTTATTTGAGATGCCTAGAAAAAGCATGAGTTGTTTTTTTTAATTTGCAAAAGTAGATCAGCAACTCCCCCAAACCCACAAATCTTTCAATTTTTTTTGTGTTGCACAACAGAAACAGCAGCTGCACATGCAGGACCCAGCTGCAGACTTGAGTAACAAGAAGATTGTGGGATAACTTGAGGCAAAAAACCTAACAGCTTTCATGAGGCCCTTTATGTGTCACTTTTTCTGTCCAACTGTAAAATGGTGAACAGAAAGCCACATCCTGTGCCTCGTCCTGATAAGCTGGGGTGGTGGTGTGGTAAGAGAGGCTGATGCGTTATCAAAACGTTGTTTTGAGTAAATGTCAAACCGCATCCTGTTTTGCTAAAATTTAACTGCTATTCCCTTAAAGAGATATTTCTCAGCACATTTTGACACATCATCTGTTCTCATTCTGAGATGCCATTTTCTGTTGAGGCCTTCAGAGACATTTTCCCCTGGTGTTGACTCTATGTTAGACAAAAACTCCCTTCAGGGTCTCTGTTCTGTATCTCCTACTCCTCCTGCCTTCCTATTGCATTCTCAGATCTTCTGCTTCCAAAGCTGAACAAGCGCTCCTCTCCCTTGGACTGTGTTATTCCTACATCTATTTAGGAAACATTTATACATAAAATGCATGACTCTGTTCTTCGTTTATTCCTGTGTGAGCTACCACTGAATTACCAATTGTTTAAATTGTGGTGTGAGGTAATAATGAGATGCAAAGTGGATAAATGATCTCCAGAAACACTCTCCAGGTTTAGTAATCCCTTGGTTTTACAGTTTATGGTGCACAGAAGAGGTACCCACAAACAGAGCTTTCAAGAAAAACACTCTGCTTCCCTTTGCTTCTTGTCCACAGATTAGATTTTCTTCCCTATCTCTCAATTGTAAACCTTTTTCCTATCTCTAAGTTGTGTCTTTTTTTTCATTCCTCCTTTGCTTTTCTTGGTCTTTATTTTGTTGCTTTCTTATTCGTCTTAATTTTCCTTTTGACTCTTTTCTGTAAAAGGTCCATACAATTTGATATTACTTCATCCACTGTCTTGTGCAGTATCTCCTTGAAATTCTTTCCCTCTTTTTGTCTAAACCCCCTGCCCTCGCTTCATTCTCACTAGCTGGTTCTCCTGAAAATTGTGAGACACAATGTAAGTGTAGAGAAGTGGATTTATATAAATATCAACTTGAAGACATCAGTTTGTCCAAAGTGGTCTGCTATATGGCTAGAATGAGTGATAACAACTGTGTACAGAGCAGAACTCTGCTCCTCTCCTTGGACCTAAGCATCAGCCCCACCACAAAGATCCTCTATACAAAACACTCTTGAAAATGAGCTGGATGGACACAAGCTTGCCTTTGAAGATACTTCAAACCAGAAAAAAAAAAAAGGAGATATTATTTTAGCCCAGATAGGTATGTGCCTCTCTTTTAAAGTACTCTCTTAGCACAATCAATTCTATAATAGAGGGAGTGTGTGGGAATAAGATTTATATGGCTTGTAGCAAGCTGAGAAAAGAACACGATTGGATTCCTGTGCTTGGTCTCAATTTCCAGGGACTGACAGATCTGAAGTCAGTGTAGGAATATTCTTTTTATTCCACAATCTTAAAGGAAGTCTCTCTTATTTGACAAATACTTTTCTTACATAGAACTGCTTGGTTGTGTCCCTCCTTCAAAATGTAGCTTGTCTSCTCTAAAACACCTATCCCCAAGTTTGTCCTCTGTTCACTTTGACCAAGTTCTGCCATGACCCCTCTGAAAGTCTGTAAGTGAGGACAAGATTGATCTGGGGTTTCTTCTGACAGCCTTGAAAAATGCAGCCATTTTCACCAAATGTCCTAATAAATTATATTCATCTTAATGTGTCTCAGACTGAGCTGGAATTATTTTTTAATATTCCATTCTGCTGTGCTCTAGTCTATTCTAACTTCATAGAGCATGAATAATGAGGCATCTTGGGAAAAGAACCCATCATCTGAATCCAAAGACTTCTCTCTTTGTTTATCTTTGTCACACTGTCTGAGATGTGCCCCTTGCACAAACTTCTCAGGATTCCCCCTTGCTGAGAACTGTTCCTTTTGTTTCTTCTCCAAAGGAGAAGGGGACACCTTGCACTAGACCGGGTTGTTAACATCTTGTGAATGTAAGGCCCATGCAGGCACTTTTGTAAAAAGTATTTGTCAGGAAACAGTTTTCCTTTTGGTTTGAAACAGCCATGAGACTACATAAGTAGTTCCYGTAATCAGAACACTCAATAAATCCCTTTGTTCAATATGGTATTTTCTCCTGTTTGGAAGTGTTTGGAGGAGATTAAAGGAGCGACCAGCAGTGAGCAGGAAAAATAACTCCATTTTACAGGATTATATCCTTTGTACTCTAGCACTAAGATATAGCTTTTTTTCTTTAAAGACTTTAGAAGAGAGATACCAGATTCCTCTCCAATCTGTCATCAGATCCTTTCCAAACAAACGCATTAACTGTCAGGTGACTTTTAATGTATTCACCAAATTTTTCTTCACTACCACAATGAGTCTGGTGCCATCACCAAGCTAATCTGAAGAAAGAACACAGTGAGAGAAAAAGCAGCTCCTGTGCCTCTCCTGAGAGGGTGTCACATCTCATCTGGCTGGAATTCTGCTTCCTTCTCTACCACCTTTGAATTATGCATCTATTTTGGCTCAAACTCAGCCCCTTGTGTGGGCAAGCCTCTAAAGCCTGCAGCCCTGCTCCAGTTGTTGGTACACAGTGTAAGTACTGGATGAGCCTTCTACTGTTCCCATAACAGGTAAGTTACTCCTATAAGGATTGTCAGTGAGTGATCTTTAATAGTGCCTTCCTTAAGGCACTATTCATCACTGACAGTTCTGTGGTAGGACATTAGTACTACAAACAACCAAATTAAAACACAACAACTTGTTCTTTTTCAAGGGAAAAGAAGCTCAAACTTTATTCCTAAATCAAGGAGATAAGTTCTCAGCCTCTGAGCATTTAAGAAGGTGCTAGTTTTAAAGATATGCTTTAATAAAGTATGATACAATRGGAAATGGAAGTACAGGGGAAACTCAGCAATGCTTACAACAAAGTGAAGAACAGGAGGGTGCCAGAAAATCATCAAAAAATAATATTCAGAAGTTATTAGAAGCATAGATCCTTTGCTATGGAAAGATAGAGAACKTGCTGTGTTCGTGCTGGTGTGATGAAGAGCGCTCTTCATTTATTCTCTAGATAACTTGCCACCAGCCTAATTAAAAACAAAATGGAACAAAAAAAAAAAATGATAATAACAACAGCAACATCAACCAGCAAGCAAAAGAAGCAAAACAAGGAACTAGCTGCATGACCTTGCCCAAAGAGTTTCCATCGCTGGTTCAATGTCCAAGTGGTAACCAGTAACGAATGGTTTCCCTCTAGGGTCTGTACTGGGACCAATACTATTTCACACCATCACTCTGCATCCACTGATCCTGGACTAGTGAGTAAGCCCAGCCTTCAAGGGGCACCCTGACTTACCTTGGCTTTCCACACCAGGCCGCTCACCAAAGCTGCATAGACCAGGGCTTTGCCACAGAGGATGAGGTAAGTGAGCTTCACAGAATTTCCATAATGCAAGTACGACTCTGCAAATCAGACATCATTTATGTGTTGAATTATCATCATCATCATCATCCTCACGAGATGCTAGATCTAATGGAGCTTTCATCGAATATGAACCCTTGAAATCTTCAGCTAAGCAACAAAAAGGAACCAGAGCCAAAGGAGTGGCTCTGTTGACACCAGGTAGCAGGGGATGGGACAGAACACAGTGACCCAAAGAACCAAAAAAGAAGGCAGGTCTAGGAAAGACAGAGATTGGCTTTATGCTAGGAAAGTGCTGTGTTGCCACACCTACTGATACACTGGACTGTTCTTCTGAATCCCCTCTCAGGAATGCAAAATAAGCTGAATCACAAGACACCAGTTTTTAATTTTGTCTCATTATTCTGAGTGGCCTTATGAGTGCTGCTGACGGATCAGGAGAGTTTTACACAGCTCAGAATAACATGGTATCTACAACTGTTACTCTTRTAGATTTTCACTCTTAAGGAGATGCAGTAGTGTTGAAATATCAGTTCCATCTTGGTTCGGCCTTAAGATTCCTGAAGCATTGAAGAAGTTGGTGAAAAACAGGAGTGTCCAAATATGGATACAAAGAGGAAAGAAATGTAATTTGTAATATGGATATCCTCCATATGTGACTGCAGTTTGGAGGGGGATGTGACTTGTCATGAGAAGTATTCTGAATCTGATACTAAGAAATATCCAGAATTTCAGATCCTGAATCTTGGTGTCAAAATCACTTGGATAAGTATGAATCATTTCTTTCATGGCTGAGCAAGAATCTTCCCAACAGAAGTCAGTGTTTGGGACTGCAGCAAATTATACTCTACAGGAAGTTTCCACAATTTCTTCTCTTTTTTTCAAAAGGGAATCATATGGAAGAGCTAAACCCCCGAAACACAGCTACGTAGAGTATGCACAAACAAACCTTCCAAAGACTTTTCTTCTTTTTTTTTTTTTTTTAATGTAACATACATATCCCTTAGATGAGAAAGTAGAAGCTATTCATACGGTAGATATCTCCCACACGTTGTACTTAGTGTCAGTAAAGCTGGAATTAAAATACATACAGACATTTGCCTGACAGAAGAGGCAAAATTCTCCTTACGTGAGAAGACACACGTACCTTCTGTGAGGGCACAACCTGAAAGACAAAAATGAACTGAAATCATGTTTCCCTTCAAAGCATACAGAATACAGAGTTTAGAAGTTTCAGTTTACAAAATACTGCCTCATTCATTGTACTACACTATGTCTTTTATTAGAGCATACATTTTACTGTACTACAGAGATTTCTCACTGGAAAGCCTGAAGAAATTGGAGATGTAGAATGGTAATGTAGGTACCCAGGCCCAGGAATATGAAGAGACATATGCTGATACTACACTTTCAGATATCTAGTAGTGCCATAACAACACCCTGTATGGAAGTTGTTTATAGATGTGTTTCATATCATAACACACACTCTTTGGATTTGTGATTTCCAGTTTGTACAGCATGGTGATGGACTTTTTTTACTCACCGGCATCACCATAGATGAATTTGTGTATTGATTGCGTTTTTCCATTCTGAAAATAATTGGCAACACACTCGAACCGATTCAAAGAGTTGAACCATTCCCAGGCTGGGATCCTCAGTCGGCTGGTCAGTGAGTAGGTACTCCCATTCCGTGTGGAGGACTCGTCTGTCCCCACCCCTTTCGTCCTTTTCACGCCATTCACCATCCACAGCAGAGTCAGGTGGTCAGGGTAGAAACCAGAGGCCAGGCACACCAGCGTGGCCTTGCTCTTCTGCTGGATCTCCTGCGTTGATGGGGAAAAGATGGCCACAGCTGGAGGTATGATTTTGTCATCTTTCTCTGAAACACAAAGCGATATGGCCCAGAGCCTCCATCACTCTKTTCAAGCAGAAACCCCTGARCATGGTACTGAGTTTGTGCTGTGCTGCTCCAGACGTACCTGGCCTTTTAACAACTGTCAATTAGACAATTAATATCYTTTGGATATGAGACTGGAAGGGAAACTGGAAGCATTTGTTTTCACTCATTACACAGACACGTAGAAGGTCTGGCCACAGAAATGCAGGAGTATGTGGATTTCTAGTATTGCCCCTGTCAGAAGAATAGGAAAGCTGGAAAGAAGCTGAGCAAAGAGATGGGCAGAAAAGTCCCCAGCTATGCTGTAAGGCTTGTATTTGTAACAATGTATTAATAGATAAGGGAGTCTCTTATAAGGCACAAGCATCTTCAGCAGACTGAGTTACATTCCTGGAGATGAAGTTCAGACATGATGGTCAGTGCAGTGTTCAGAATTGTACTGTCACGTGATACCCTACTTGGACCCCCCCATCTCAGAGATGACTTGGAAGGAAGGAAGGAAGGAGCAAATCTTTCTCACTGTCTGAAGTGAAGGAACGCTTGAGGCAGGTACTATGAATCTGCCAGGGACAGCTTTTGGCTTTGGGTCTTAACTTGCCATCCTTTTTTAAGACTATTAAATATCTCTTTATGTGTCTTGTTATTTAGGTTATCCTCGGTATGAGAAGCCCACATCCTAGGCTACACACCTTCCCAAAATGATGCAAGATTCTATAGACACACACCAACCAAAAGTAGTCCCCTGTCCTGAAGTGTTTAATAGCTACGTATAAGACTAATGAGAACAGACCTCAGTCAAAAGGATGTACAAGGCAGAGAAGAGAACTTACAGAGAAGCTGGACAGTGACCCTAAAAGCCACTTTTTTCTCATATCCTATATCAGAGTGCCTTTTTTACTCATCTGGCATGAGAAACCCAGGAGGTCTGCAGGGTGCTTGTGCAAACAGAAATGCAGAGAAAACTGTGGAGCCAAACACAAAATTATTACTGTTTCTTTGGTATGAAGGCTCTGTAAATTGCAGATGTTCTTCCTGATCACTCTCTCCTTTGTAGAGGAAGAGAGTTGGCAGAATTAGCAGAAATTCCTATCTTGCTTAGATCTTGACTCCTAAGACCTAATCTTTGCATTCAAATGTTATCCTGAATCGTGACCACCAGTGCTCACTCTACAAAGATCCCTGGGGGGCCTCTGTGGAAACGTGTGAGCCTGTACAGACTTTAGATGACCTAGATGTTAGTAGAGAGAACTCCCTAGAAGGCTGGGCACTGCTCTGCTTTCCTTTCAGTGGATATGAAGAGGGGTTGATCGCCTGTACTGCTCCCTTCTAGCACTTGGCATTATGATTTTTTTTCCTATCCATAAAGAATATCTGACAAGTTCTTCAGCTCATAGCCTAAATGGCTAATGAGTGAAGAGATAGAAACAGATAGGAGGACAGAAAACAAAAATGAGAGATTTAACAGTCTAAACAAACAAATAAAAAAAAAAGTGGAAATTACGTGAACAAGGGAGAGAGAAAGAATGATGAAACTACTGGAAAGACAAAGAAAACTAAGAAACCAGCATGCTTGAAATGGAATAAGGAGACTGGTAAAAGGAAGAACTGGAAGAAAAAGTCTAATCAGMAGCCCATTGCGTTCTGATCCTCCACACTGCTCATGGCAGACACTGACACACAGCTTGATCACTTCCATGCATAAACATGCATTCCCTGTCACACAGGCTTCTCCCACCTGGGAGAAAAAGTACCACAGTTCCTCCATTCCCATCATGGCAAGGTCAGTTTCATAATGTCTGAATAATATCTTTCACTCCTACTCTCATTTTAAAGTCATCTGTGTATATCCTATATATCATTAATGCACGGGAAATTTTCCAGTGTCCTCCKCATTGAGCACCTGGGTTAATCACAGCTCCTTACCTATAACTGTGAGCACAGTGCCGGCTCCAAAGGTAAGCGGCTGGTTGACACAGCTGTACAAAGTCAGGCTATAACCTGCAGTGTCATTATGCTCTTCCTGCCAGCACACAGTTCCTTAAAACACTACTGTTTAAAGGAGCAGGCACCAGTGAGTATTTCTACAGTTTGCTATCAGATAGGGCAGTAGCAGCTGGAATAGGCTACTTCGCCCTGTGATTCCAAAATGCCTCAATATAGGTGATGTTAATTCCTTTCCTGGGATGGGAGAAGGCAGAGGAAGCAAAGGGGGAAAAGGAGAAAAAATAGAGGAGAAAAGTACACTGAGAGAAAAAGAATACAGTCCCTGCTGAGCATTAGAAGTTGTGAGAAGGATTGTTAGCAGAAGCTAGCATCCCAAAGCAACTTTAGACAGCCTGCCAAGCATCTATGAAGAGGCAAGCAAAGTGCCAGCAAGATTACTCTTTCTCTCTCTGATTCAGCACACAGGAGAATCCAGACTCTACCTCTGAAATGCTGTTTTGGATCATTACATAGATGAACTGCAAAAACCTGCAGACCGGAGAAACATTTTTCATTCCCAACCTCCATAATATTTTCTTGGACAAAGGGAGGAAACAAAATTATTTATTCCTTTCTCCCTTTGTCAAGTTGCCAGAAATGGAAGACAAAGGCTGCAGACGCAAGGACCTCAAAATTTGTGCCTGCAAATCCTACAGTTCCATAATAGCACATCTCATTTTAATATGCAACCAATAAAGCATTAATCCTGTTCTCATGGCTGTATGAAAAATTATCATTATTAAGATTTTAATTAAGAATGTTCTTGTCCCCTAAACCAGTATCACATATATCACGGAGATCTGACTTACCTATGACTGTAAGTTTTGTCCCACTGCCAAAGTACAGTCTATCACTATTCACACCGATTTGCAGCTGCAGAAAAACCTCTCCTCTACTCTCAGTCCTCTGAGCCAAGCCTGTGGACTAACCTCCCCTCATGCAGTGCCAGCAAAACAAGAAACACAAAGTACATGAATCTCAGGTTCCCTAAAAAACCAGGTCTGTAAGGGAACATCATCATATCTGTGTGTCTAAACAGCTGAGGTCAATATCAGAAATACCCCATCCAGAGCCCTTTTGCATCAGGCTCAGGTGAATCAGTTGTTGCAGCTTTGACCATTTCTTTAGTGGATATTTATCTATTTATCTGGGTGTAATATTAGAATATTAGGAAACATTTCCCCTACACAGACAGATTTGCTCATTCTCAACTAAACAGCCACATTTCCTTTTGAATATTTTTCAACATTATGAATATTCTTCACTTGTAAAATAAATGCTTTTTTTTTTACTTGCAAAATAATTTTTAATATATAGCACAGGATCCTGGTCCACTCTCTCCTTTGCAGCAGTTCCTAAACTTGCCTCCCTTTCTCTTTCCCTCGAAGGAAGCCTCTACTTTTATTCTCTGTGCTCTCTCAGTGATGATTGTTCAAGTTAGGTGCGTAATTGACTATGGTCAATGAGGGATCAGTGTATTCATTTTCATCAGTTCCGGCTTCTCAGACAAACACTGGATTTCCAAAAATGTGCTCATCAACTGAATTTTTTCCTGCGGAGATTGAATTTTACCACTTGTAATCAATTTATTCTGTAGTGGCACAAGGTGGTACAAAAGTCTGAGGCACCAATTCCTCTGACTCCAGGAGCAACACAAGGAGAAGAAGAGATGACCAGCATTCATCGGGGTCTTAGAAGCAGCCTTGTTTTCCCCCGGAGAGTCCAAATCCATAAATGTGACCCAGAAAGAAACATTCCCTGAGAGCTCCTTCTCTTTGAAATGAATCGTATATTCTTTTTCTGTGGTTTTCAGTGGCTGTTTAGCATCTATTCTGAAATAGTAAGACCGTTGTCCTTAAAGATCTTTTTATCACCATCCTGGTGAGCCTGTTTGTTGGAAAGAAAATGGCTGTGCTGTGGAGAGTTACCTTCTATAACAACAAGGACTTAAACAGCTGCAGAGAGCTTTTAGTATTGCGTATTATAAAGTTGAGTATTTATTTGTGCCTCCTGTTTTATCAACCAAAAATGCTAGCACACTCATTTTTCCCAGTTATCTGAGATAACACATGCTTTAACTTACCCTGAAAAGACCCAAAGTAATTTAAGCTTGTATAGTCTTGATTTCCTAGACCTCTTCAAAGGGTAACTGTAAGTCAGTTCTTTCCAGACGGATAGACAGCTTTTCAATGACTTGTCCCTAATTATCTGTAGCCCCAGCAGAACCAGTGTTACAGAGAAATTTATACTTTTGGGGAATAAGGATTTTTGCATCTGTTGATTTATTAAGACAATTTTTTCTATGTTATGCACACATTATTTAACCCATTCCTTAGCCTAATTTTTTCTATAGACAGCTTTTTCTTTACCAAAAATGCATTCATTCAGTTCTCCAAAATGAAATGTGTGTCCCTGCCTAGAGTACTAAACTTAGTCTATTCTCCGAAGTAGACTGGGTTACTAGCACATCACTACAACACCAGTTTAATAATGAAAGGAATGATAATGAGGAAGTCAAGTTCTCTAAACAGAAGACATGGCATTTGAAGTGAATTAGAAGAGAAAACAAAAATTTCTTACCCATTACTGTAAGTTTCGTGCCAGGGCCAAAAGACATATCAGCATTATTCACAGTGATGAAGTGATGTATCATAAGCTAAGAAAAGGGCTGCACTGCAGCTGACTGACTATAAGCAGGAGCTTAAACAATCATTTGTGCATCTGGAATACCAAAGATCACTCAATCTCTGTCTGAGGTGTTCCACCTTTGGCACTGAACTAAAACACATTCCTTTGTTTTCCCTTCCATGGCAGGCCAGCCRTCTTGAATAGTCTTTCAGGATCCCATTCAATTTTCTGATAGGTTAAAATAATCCACACAAGGAGAGCCCAGAAGAATCAGTTGACTGGTCTCAGACAAACCCTTGGTATCCATTAGGAAGAACTGCAGTGAGACAGTGTGGAGAAGGACTAGAGACAACCTTTGTTCTTACAGGCATGAGTCAGTCAGCAGATATTGGAGGCTTATGAAAGAGAGAAAACCCCAACACATTTCATGTAGTGTCACTGACAGATACCTGCTACATGTCAGAATTCTTTTTCTAGCACTTGTATCACATTAAGAAAGAGCCATTTTGTCATCTATTGCAAACATTGGCGCAGCAGGAAAAATTAATCAGAAAAAACTAATTCCTGCCTCGCATGCTCTGATAGGCTTTAGGTGCATCTGCAGTCAATTTG
>JACAXG010000183.1:1310295-1337232 GCA_018881555.1 Amblyornis subalaris
ACAGCAACATCAACCAGCAAGCAAAAGAAGCAAAACAAGGAACTGGCTGGATGACCTTGCCCAAAGAGTTTCCATCGCTGGTTCAATGTCCAAGTGGTAACCAGTAACGAATGGTTTCCCTCTAGGGTCTGTACTGGGACCAATACTATTTCACACCATCCCCAATGTGTCACTGATACTGGGATCAGGTGCACCCCCAGCAAGTTCACAGATGACACGAAGCTAAGCAGCTGTTGATGTGCTTGAGGGAAGGGATGTCATCCAGAGAGACCTGGACAGACTCTGAGAGTGGGCCCCCACCAAGCCCACCTGGAGTTCTGTGTCCAGCTCTGGACACCCCAGCACAAAAACCACATGGACTTGTTAAAGCAGGTCCAGAGGAGGCCCACAAAAATAGTCAGAGGGCTGGTACAAAAACAGGCTGAGAGAAGAACCCCTCCTCAGACCAGAAAAGAGAAGCCTCAAGAGGGGAGACCTTCTTGAGGCCTTTCAATATAGGGGGAAATTTTGAGAAAAATAGAGATGTTGTACCAAGACCTGCAGTGACAGGACAAAGGGCACTGCTTTTAAACTGATACAGGGTAGCTTCAGATTAAAGGAAGAAATTTGTTCTGGTGAGGGTGGTGAGACAGTGGAACAGGTTTCCCAGAGAAGCTGTGGATGCCCCATCCCTGGAAGTGTTTAAGRTCAGGTTGGATGAGGYTCTGAGCAACGTCGTCTAGTGAARGGTGTCGCTGCCCATTTCAGGGTGGGGATGGAACTAGATCATCTTTAAAGATTCTTTCTGACCTAAGCCATTCTGTGATTCTGTGATTGTGATCCAGCAAAGGACAAATCTACCCCCTCCAGTATATCTTCAGAAAAGGACCAAAAAATATAATTGAGACTGTTCATCCTTGCCCTCAACTCTACCAGGTCACTTTTCAAATACATCTCCCTGTTCTGCTTTTAAAGGGACAAGTGCTGGGGCTTCCATGGCTCTCACTGGGGATATCTTTTGGCCATGTGAAAAGCTTACTAATATAAAGTACTTCCAGGCAGTTAGTTCAATTTCTCCCATTTATTCAGATTTATCTCACTGTTCTTTGTAAATCTTTGTAGATGTTTGATCGGATTTATCCCCTGTATYACCTCAAAAAACCTGCTTATTATTTTCACTGCAGGCATAAGTCCCTTTTAAAATGGTTACAGAAAAGCATGATATATCTGACACTTCCGTTATTTACTTTCTGGAGAATTTGTCCTTAATTCTCGTCTTTTTCATGTGTTTAAAGAGTATTGTGAGAAGGAATTTCTCTACTAGATAGCTGTGATTTTTTTTGAGTTCTGGAAAAACAGTAATAGAAAACCCATCACTTGTGATTTTTCAAGCCAGACTGCACAAAGCCTGGCAGAGCACATGCAGAACAGCCACACATCTGAGAACAGATTTAGCCTGCATCCACTGATCCTGGACTAGTGAGTAAGCCCAGCCTTCAAGGGGCACCCTGACTTACCTTGGCTTTCCACACCAGGCCGCTCACCAAAGCTGCATAGACCAGGGCTTTGCCACAGAGGATGAGGTAAGTGAGCTTCACAGAATTTCCATAATGCAAGTACGACTCTGCAAATCAGACATCATTTATGTGTTGAATTATCATCATCATCATCATCCTCACRAGATGCTAGATCTAATGGAGCTTTCATCGAATATGAACCCTTGAAATCTTCAGCTAAGCAACAAAAAGGAACCAGAGCCAAAGGAGTGGCTCTGTTGACACCAGGTAGCAGGGGATGGGACAGAACACAGTGACCCAAAGAACCAAAAAAGAAGGCAGGTCTAGGAAAGACAGAGATTGGCTTTATGCTAGGAAAGTGCTGTGTTGCCACACCTACTGATACACTGGACTGTTCTTCTGAATCCCCTCTCAGGAATGCAAAATAAGCTGAATCACAAGACACCAKTTTTTAATTTTGTCTCATTATTCTGAGTGGCCTTATGAGTGCTGCTGAYGGATCAGGAGAGTTTTACACAGCTCAGAATAACATGGTATCTACAACTGTTACTCTTRTAGATTTTCACTYTTAAGGAGATGCAGTAGTGTTGAAATATCAGTTCCATCTTGGTTCGGCCTTAAGATTCCTGAAGCATTGAAGAAGTTGGTGAAAAACAGGAGTGTCCAAATATGGATACAAAGAGGAAAGAAATGTAATTTGTAATATGGATATCCTCCATATGTGACTGCAGTTTGGAGGGGGATGTGACTTGTCATGAGAAGTATTCTGAATCTGATACTAAGAAATATCCAGAATTTCAGATCCTGAATCTTGGTGTCAAAATCACTTGGATAAGTATGAATCATTTCTTTCATGGCTGAGCAAGAATCTTCCCCACAGAAGTCAGTGTTTGGGACTGCAGCAAATTATACTCTACAGGAAGTTTCCACAATTTCTTCTCTTTTTTCAAAAGGGAATCATATGGAAGAGCTAACCCCCCGAAACACAGCTATGTAGAGTATGCACAAACAAACCTTCCAAAGACTTTTCTTCTTTTTTTTGTTTTTTAATGTAACATACATATCCCTTAGATGAGAAAGTAGAAGCTATTCATACGGTAGATATCTCCCACACGTTGTACTTAGTGTCAGTAAAGCTGGAATTAAAATACATACAGACATTTGCCTGACAGAAGAGGCAAAATTCTCTTTACGTGAGAAGACACACGTACCTTCTGTGAGGGCACAACCTGAAAGACAAAAATGAACTGAAATCATGTTTCCCTTCAAAGCATACAGAATACAGAGTTTAGAAGTTTCAGTTTACAAAATACTGCCTCATTCATTGTACTACACTATGTCTTTTATTAGAGCATACATTTTACTGTACTACAGAGATTTCTCACTGGAAAGCCTGAAGAAATTGGAGATGTAGAATGGTAATGTAGGTACCCAGGCCCAGGAATATGAAGAGACATATGCTGATACTACACTTTCAGATATCTAGTAGTGCCATAACAACACCCTGTATGGAAGTTGTTTATAGATGTGTTTCATATCATAACACACACTCTTTGGATTTGTGATTTCCAGTTTGTACAGCATGGTGATGGACTTTTTTTACTCACCGGCATCACCATAGATGAATTTGTGTATTGATTGCGTTTTTCCATTCTGAAAATAATTGGCAACACACTCGAACCGATTCAAAGAGTTGAACCATTCCCAGGCTGGGATCCTCAGTCGGCTGGTCAGTGAGTAGGTACTCCCATTCCGTGTGGAGGACTCGTCTGTCCCCACCCCTTTCGTCCTTTTCACGCCATTCACCATCCACAGCAGAGTCAGGTGGTCAGGGTAGAAACCAGAGGCCAGGCACACCAGCGTGGCCTTGCTCTTCTGCTGGATCTCCTGCGTTGATGGGGAAAAGATGGCCACAGCTGGAGGTATGATTTTGTCATCTTTCTCTGAAACACAAAGCGATATGGCCCAGAGCCTCCATCACTCTKTTCAAGCAGAAACCCCTGAGCATGGTACTGAGTTTGTGCTGTGCTGCTCCAGACGTACCTGGCCTTTTAACAACTGTCAATTAGACAATTAATATCYTTTGGATATGAGACTGGAAGGGAAACTGGAAGCATTTGTTTTCACTCATTACACAGACACGTAGAAGGTCTGGCCACAGAAATGCAGGAGTATGTGGATTTCTAGTATTGCCCCTGTCAGAAGAATAGGAAAGCTGGAAAGAAGCTGAGCAAAGAGATGGGCAGAAAAGTCCCCAGCTATGCTGTAAGGCTTGTATTTGTAACAATGTATTAATAGATAAGGGAGTCTCTTATARGGCACAAGCATCTTCAGCAGACTGAGTTACATTCCTGGAGATGAAGTTCAGACATGATGGTCAGTGCAGTGTTCAGAATTGTACTGTCACGTGATACCCTACTTGGACCCCCCCATCTCAGAGATGACTTGGAAGGAAGGAAGGAAGGAGCAAATCTTTCTCACTGTCTGAAGTGAAGGAACGCTTGAGGCAGGTACTATGAATCTGCCAGGGACAGCTTTTGGCTTTGGGTCTTAACTTGCCATCCTTTTTTAAGACTATTAAATATCCCTTTATGTGTTTTGTTATTTAGGTTATCCTCGGTATGAGAAGCCCACATCCTAGGCTACACACCTTCCCAAAATGACGCAAGATTCTATAGACACACACCAACCAAAAGTAGTCCCCTGTCCTGAAGTGTTTAATAGCTACGTATAAGACTAATGAGAACAGACCTCAGTCAAAAGGATGTACAAGGCAGAGAAGAGAACTTACAGAGAAGCTGGACAGTGACCCTAAAAGCCACTTTTTTCTCATATCCTATATCAGAGTGCCTTTTTTACTCATCTRGSATGAGAAACCCAGGAGGTCTGCAGGGTGCTTGTGCAAACAGAAATGCAGAGAAAACTGTGGAGCCAAACACAAAATTATTACTGTTTCTTTGGTATGAAGGCTCTGTAAATTGCAGATGTTCTTCCTGATCACTCTCTCCTTTGTAGAGGAAGAGAGTTGGCAGAATTAGCAGAAATTCCTATCTTGCTTAGATCTTGACTCCTAAGACCTAATCTTTGCATTCAAATGTTATCCTGAATCGTGACCACCAGTGCTCACTCTACAAAGATCCCTGGGGGGCCTCTGTGGAAACGTGTGAGCCTGTACAGACTTTAGATGACCTAGATGTTAGTAGAGAGAACTCCCTAGAAGGCTGGGCACTGCTCTGCTTTCCTTTCAGTGGATATGAAGAGGGGTTGATCGCCTGTACTGCTCCCTTCTAGCACTTGGCATTATGATTTTTTTTCCTATCCGTAAAGTATATCTGACAARTTCTTCGGCTCATAGCCTAAATGGCTAATGAGTGAAGAGAYAGAAACAGATAGGAGGCCACACAAAAAAAAGGGAAATTTAACAGACTAACAAACAAACAAACCCAGAAAACCAAGAAAAAGAGGGAGAGAGGTAAAAAAGGGAGAGAGAAAGAATGATGAAACTACTGGAAAGACAAAGAAAACCAGAAAACCAGCATGCTTGAAATGGAATAAGGAGACTGGTAAAAGGAAGAACTGGAAGAAAAAGTCTAATCAGCAGCCCATTGCATTCTGATCTTCCACACCGCTCATATTTCATTCCCAACCTCCATAATATTTTCTTGGACAAAGGGAGGAAACAAAATTATTTATTCCTTTCTCCCTTTGTCAAGTTGCCAGAAATGGAAGACAAAGGCTGCAGACRCAAGGACCTCAAAATTTGTGCCTGCAAACTCTACAGTTCCATAATAGCACATCTCAATATGCAACCAATAAAGCATTAATCCTGTTCTCATGGCTGTATGAAAAATTATCATTATTAAGATTTTAATTAAGAATGTTCTTGTCCCCTAAACCAGTATCACATATATCAYGGAGATCTGACTTCTGACTTACCTATGACTGTAAGTTTTGTCCCACTGCCAAAGAACAATTGCTCATTATTCACACCGATTTGCAGCTGCAGAAAAACATCTCCTCTACTCTCAGTCCTCTGAGCCAAGCCTGTGGACTAACCCTCCCCTCATGCAGTACCAGCAAAAGAGGAAACACAAAATACATGAATCTCAGGTCCCCTAAAAAAACAGATCTGTAGGGGAACATCATCATATCTGTGTGTCTAAACAGCTGAGGTCAATATCAGAAATACCCCCTCCAGAGCCCTTTTGCATCAGGCTCAGGTGAATCAGTTATTGCAGCTTTGATAATTTCTTTAGTGGATATTTATCTATTTATCTGGGTGTAATACTAGAATATTAGAAAATATTTCCCCTATGTAGACAAATAATTTGCTTATTCTCAACTAAATAGCCACATTTCCTTTTGAATTTTTTCCCACATTATGAATATTCTTCACTAGTAAATTAAATGGCTTTTCTTTTTTACTTTTTTCATTGACTTTTCCTTAACCATCTGTAGCCCCAGCAGAACCAGTGTTACAGAGAAATTTATACTTTTGGGGAATAAGGATTTTTGCATCTGTTGATTTATTAAGACAATTTTTTCTATGTTATGCACACATTATTTAACCCATTCCTTAGCCTAATTCTTTTTATGGACAGCTTTTTCTTTACCAAAAATGCATTCATTCAGTTCTCCAAAAGGAAATGTGTGTCCCTGCCTAGAGTACTAAACTTARTCTATTCTCCRAAGTAGACTGGGTTACTAGCACATCAGGAGAACACTGGTTTAATAATGGAAGGGAGGATACTGATGAAATTCTCTAAAGCGAAGACATGGCATTTGAAGTGAATTAGAAGAGAAAACAAAAATTTCTTACCCATTACTGTAAGTTTCGTGCCAGGGCCAAAAGACAGACCACCAATATTCACAGTGACAAAGTGATGTATCATAAGCTAAGAAAAGGGCTGCACTGCAGCTGACTGACTATAAGCAGAAGCTTAAGCAATCATTTGTGCATTTGGAATACCAAAGACCACTCAATCTCTGTGTGAAGGGGTTTGACAGAAAACCGGCTTGAAATCTATTGTATAATCAGATACATTCATAAAAGCATTTTCCAGATTTTTTTGATAATTTTTCTACATTTCAGCCGAAGTTGCCACCTTTCTCCATTCTCCATGTTATCTCGGTGATATTACCTGCTATTTTCATTTTGCACATCTCAAAAGCATGCAGACATACCCAAAGGCTGTCACTGTCTACAAAATAGAATTCCTCTACAGCTAGAACTTCCTCACTGTCTTGTATTCTAAGCGTTGTGAAGTTTTCCTTTCAGTAACTTGTGAAGTTGATTATCAAATGATTCTTACTTTGTGGCTCTCGTAGTCAAATGCAGGTGTTCCACCTTTGGCACTAAACTAAAACATATCCCTTTGTTTTCCCATCCATGGCATGTCTTGAATAGTCCTTCAGGATCCCATTCAATATTCTGATAGGTTAAAATAATCCACACAAGGAGAGCCCAGAAGAATCAGTTGACTGGTCTCAGACAAACCCTTGGTATCCATTAGGAAGAACTGCAGTGAGACAGTGTGGAGAAGGACTAGAGACAACCTTTGTTCTTACAGGCATGAGTCAGTCAGCAGATATTGGAGGCTTATGAAAGAGAGAAAACCCCAACACATTTCATGTAGTGTCACTGACAGATACCTGCTACATGTCAGAATTCTTTTTCTAGCACTTGTATCACATTAAGAAAGAGCCATTTTGTCRTCTATTGCAAAMATTGGCGCAGCAGGAAAAATTAATCAGAAAAAACTAATTCCTGCCTCGCATGYTCTGATAGGCTTTAGGTGCATCTGCAGTCAATTTGRTTTGCTGAAAATTAATGTCAATATCTCAGAATTTCTTAGCTTGCTTCCCAGAGAGGGCAGGCTCAGTTCTCAGATGATGAAAGCAAGTGCAAGCATACAAGGTCTGTGAAGCAAAACCAAGGCAGAGAACACCTGCTCTGCTGCAGAATTCTCTGCAGCTGCCTCTACATGCTCTGCCACAAGGCTTATGCACCTATGGGTTTTTGTAAAGGCTTTCTGGGAAATGTATCATCGTGGCCCCCCTGTCCCCACAATGATGCAACCTCATACAAAAACAATCCCACCCATGACTCCACCCCTCTTTTTGTCAGCCAGGAAAGATTGCCTTGAGAACCCATGCTGGTTGGGGCTGTGGTAGAGTTAAATTTCCTTCACAGTGGCTACTGTGGGGTTGTGTTTTGGACTCGTTCTGCAAACAGTGTTGACAAGATAGGAATGTTTTTGTTATTACTGAGCAGTGCTTACACAGCACTGAAGGCCTTTTCTGCTTGTCATACCACCCTGCTGGCAAGGAGGCTGGTGGCGCATGGGAAGCYGGGAGGAAGGACAGCAGGGACAGCTGATGCCAACTGATCCAAGGGATATTCCATATCCTATGGCGTCATGCTCAGGATATGAAAGGGGCGAGAAGGGGGAAGAAGAAGGAAGAGGGGGACATTTGCAGTGATGTCGTTTGTCTTTCCAGGTCACCATTACATGTGGTGGAGCCCTGCTGTCCTRGGARTGGCTGAACACCTGCCTGCCYRTGGGAAGTGGTGAATGAATTCCTGCTTTTGCTTTGCTTGTGTACACAGTTTTTGCTCTATCTATTAAACTGTCTTTATCTCAAGCCAYGAGTTTTTCACTTCTGCTCTTSYGATTCTTTCCCCAGTCCTGCTGGTGGGGAATGAGTGAGTGAGCGAGCAGCTGTGTGGGGCTTAACCATGACAGAACCACAGACCACATCCTTCCTTTGCCACTGCTGTTTCTAGTCCAATTACCTCTTAGTGYATCCATTATCCCTGAATTTATAATCCCAAGATTTTTTTCTTATAGTCAAAAAGGCAACACTTCTTTTTCTCTTTTATTGGTTGGCCTTAAATGCAGTTATTTTTCCCTTGRTRGCATCATGGCAGTGTTCATGCTGCTTTCCTTTCCACTCTTTCTCTCTTCTGTCCCCAGCATGACAAACAAACTTCAAGCCCACAGTAAGTGGTYTGCAATGAGAGCAATTTGCTTACTAGAGGTTGGTGTTTGTCTTTGTAGCTTGGTCTTGATTGAGAGCATCCTCTTTGGTCTGTGCTATGCTTGTCAGAGCTGCTCTGAAAGGGAGGGAATTAGGATGCTGAGCTCTTAAATTTGTACTCCTCTGACTGCCCTGTTACAGGAAGCAGAAGTACAAGCTTCTCCCAGGGCTTGTGACTTTGCCTATRAAAAGGCTTCATCATTCAGGACTAAGAGCGAGCCTTCATTCTGCAGTCTGTCTGAAGGTGATGGGAACTGGTGGTGACAGGTAACAGGATACTTTTATCTCCCTCCCTTACACATAACTGGCCTAGTCTTCTCACACAAAGGGTCAGCTCATAGTTTGCAYCATACCCAAGTASCTGCAGTAARTATGTTGTTTGCATTGCTCTTTAATGGCTTTCTTTGAGTCTGTCTTGATATAGAAAACAGACTGTAAAGCACAGGACAAAATCCTTCAAAATAACAGCATTCTACTAGAAAAAACACAAATTATTTTCTGGTGTTTTCCGATATCACAGAAGAACCCATAATTTCTGATAGAGACTGTTTAGCTGGGAAGAGCTGGTAGTGTCTCAGAGAAGGAAGTGAGAAACATAGACTTAGCTGAAACATTTAGGATCAGGAGATAGGACTACAGAGCACACGGTATTGGACTRGTCATCTTGGAATGCCCCTAGGCTATCCTCTTTTCTACAACAGGAAACTGGGTGCCTAAGTCACTAATTATGTCTGTTTATACAGAAAATTTTTTTGTATATRTTGAATTCTTTTAAAAACTACATTTAGGATTTTATTTGGCTGTCACCACCTAAATAATAAAACTAATAGTGGGATATTATTTGCCTGCCTTGGTCTTAGGCTGCTTTTGATCTCAACACTGGGTATTCAGGGTCTAAATCCATTGTACTAAAATTCAATTAAGATTATGCTGTCTTCATCTCCAGTCTAGAACTCCATTAGTGTCCTTCTTGTCACTAAGACAGTCTCTTCCATGAGGTGTCTTTCATTTAAAAAGAAGGAACTCACCTGTCTATTAGTTTGGAAGGAATATGTGGTGCTATCAGCACCTCAGGTCATGTTCAAAAGGCAATTTCCAAGACATGCCAGCAGAGACCAGTCTTGTCTCACCTTAATGTTCCTCTGTAACCTGTCAAAAGGAAAGGCCTTGCAGGCCATGAATTCAAATAAATGAGAGCGAGAGAACAAACGGGAGATAGATCCTTGATTTTTATTTCCATGTCTTTCATAGGAGGCTTCATGGTCTTTGGAGGCTACGCTGCATAAAACCTCAGACAAAGAAAGACAAGAATATGTAAGGAAGAGACATTTAGGGACATATTTTCTAACAATGATATCATTTTAGTGGGAGCATTTCACAGGAAAGTAGAGATTGCATGACTTAAACCAGTCCTGGATTCTTTGGAGATTACAGAAGTAGCTACAAAGAAGCAGGCCATATTACAGAGGTTCTCTGAGCTTTACAGATTTGTTTCAGAGACACTAGGAAGCTTTTTTATAAACATTCAGTGCTTTTGACCACAAACCCCTAAAGTTAAGTAACAGCCCTTTTTCAGGGCATATCTGTGCACTGAAAAGATATGACAGTGGAAGGAGGGATCTGATTAATAATTTGTCTTCAAAGACAGAGGCTGCTGCACTGCTCTGTCTCTCTCCCTTTMAAAACGTCCGGGGTGTATTCCCCCAAGTTCTTCCTAGTCTTTTTTCTGCTCTTCCTCTGCCCTGCTCTCGAGTCACACATTTTTCAGAGACTCCAGAGATCTCTCACTCAGGCGAGGTGGGGATTTTATCTTAGTGCTCAACCCCCTCGCTGTACCGTGTGATCACTCGCAGCACAGAAATATGTGGCTTCATCATTGCGTGTCACATTCTTGATTGTCATCAGAGTGTAATCAGTACTCCTTCTACTTATTTCAAACTTGGCCTCACTGTAACCATCCTCATAAAAGTTCTGACTCCATGTACTAGAACTGACTATTAACTTCAAACCATTTCTTGGAGGCTGCTGGTACCAGAACATATAGGCAAGGTAACTATAATTCTGGTAGCAGGAGATGGTCACAGAGCCTCCAGCACTCTGAAGGGTTATTTCTGGCCACTGTGCAATGTAGGCTCCAATCCCAAAACCTGCATTAGTAAGAGAGAACAAGAGAAAGTGAGGAGTAGGAGTACAGATGATGGCCAAAGGGTCCTCTACCTAACACTGGCTGAGCATGCCCTGGATGAGAGCCATGCTGCAGATGGATCTGTTGTGTCTCACCAGGAAAAAGAGCAAGCAAAACAGCCAGCATGGCCCTCCAGCTGTCCCAGGACAGTGTGTTCCTGCTCATTGTGAGGTAAGAGTTAAGGGAGACGGATGCTCCTCCCCTTCCTCTGATTTGTCTGTCAAGCTCGGGCAGAGAAGAGAGAAGGAACTGTCTGGCTTTGATACTTTCTTTKGTGAGCCATTGAAAGCAAAGCTAGGTATCTATGTGGCTCTAAGTTCTGCTTTAGCCTTTCCACAAGACAGGCAGTGTTCTGAGCTCCTGACAAAACTGTGGAATTTCTTGAGGATCAGTAAGTTCCTGGCTGAATGTTGAGTTGTCCATCATTCCATCATTATGAAGGTCTGGGTGTTGGAGGTCAGACAGGTTGGAGGTCAGACAGGAACCTGGGAACAGTGGCTTCATAAACGATTTTTTGACCCATTTACATCAGTAGATATAACTTGGGCCACCTTTCCAGAAGGATTTCTGGTACACATGTAWTGTTTCATTCTGAAGAGTTGTTCTTACTATCTGGAGCACAGCATCTCACAGCTCAGAACTTGTAGTCAGAAGGAAAGATGATAGATCAAGATAGCGAAGGCACAAAAATGATGCTTAATCATATCTTAATTTCTTCAGTTTTCYAGCMAGGGATGCATATTCCCTGCTGTTTAATCTTCCTGGGAGCTCTAATTCACTTTTACAAAAAACAAGACATGTCTGCCAGCCATTTCTTCTGAAAGCAAAAACTGTAGTTAAACATAAACCTCATGGACACTCTGGTTTTTCCTAGCCTGCCAAATATCTCCTTGTTAGCTTATTCTATATATAGAATATATTCTATTTTGTTCTATACAGTTCTATATATAGAACCTATGCCACTCTCYRTTCTTTCCTGACTATGTAAGATTCAAAAAGCTTTTATTATTGCAACTTCTTGTTTTCTCCCTAGTACTTTTAATGAAACACACACATTTAATTCCAATGACTTTCAGTAATCCTGATATTGCACCTTCCAAACAATGAGGGATATTTCTGAGTTTTTCTCTTTCTCTCTTTTTCTCACATTTTCGTTTTTTGGGCATATCTGTGCACTGAAAAGATAAGACTGTGGAAGGAGGGATCTGATTAATGATCTGAATAAATATGAGGACAAGGACTGGGACAAGAAGGAGAGTAGCTGTTTCATGACAAATGTCTTAGAATAGTTGTTTTTTGTGCAGAGCCATTTCAAGCTGACCAAAGAAGTAGTGCATAGGAGAAAAATGTCCCCTAGAGCTGGAAGAGGGAACTGAGACCACAGAACTTCAAGAGGCCAATGAACCTAGGCATCTCTGTGGTTTTCTACTACCACTTGGAAATTGCACAGCTGTGAGCACTCAATAGCCAGTTAATTATGTTGAAGGTGACTGATAAGTTTGTTATCACAAGGCTTTAAAATGGCATTTGCCACTCTAAACTAAAAATGCTCAAGAGTTGAGAAATACAAAGGGATTCTTCCTCTGTTATGTTACCAGAACTGAAAAGTTGGTTTGCAGTGCTTATGAAAAAGGTCTGAGCTAGGGCTGTAACATGATTCTCGGGAACAGGTAATTTACTAAAACAGAATTGAAAAAGAAAAGCCAAAAAAAACCCCACCCCAAACTCACCACCATAGTGTTTATATTCCTTAATGGTTTTGGCATGAACTGATTTTCCTAAAACTTTCCCAGTGCATTTGGATCAGCAGTAATAATTCCAGACAGCAGCAGCACTAATGCGTTTCACACAGATGATCTCTACAAAAAGATCAGAGACTGAAGAGAAGAAGGAACTCAGTACGTCTCTGCCACGTGAGAGACAACACTTTCCCAGTGCTTCCCTGCTGTTTGGCTGTAGCCTGACATGAATAGGGAGTAGATCATGGACCTGAGGGTGTTCTGAGGAGCAGATGAGTGCTCCCTGTGAGCAAGGAATGGTGTGTTACGTTTGCTGCTGAGCAGTCCCAGAAGTCAGAAGAATATTGGCTACAAGGGTGTCACATGTCTGGATTTCCCTAGCCAAGAACAGTTTACTTTCTTCCAGCAGAGCTACATTTATGTAGTGTGGTTGATCAGGAGACTTGGATCCTGATATGAATTTGACTGATCCATCCTGGCAGTGCAAAAGTCTCCCAGCAATGTTGGTGACATGGAGTGTGAGGATCTTTTACAGGACATGCTCACAGCTGATTCCTGCTCCTTGCTCCCACCACCTATTCTTACCACCTCCCAGTCCCTTTTTTGCTATAATCACACAGTGTGTTTCACTTCAGCATATCCAGCTTTGCCACATCATGGAGCAGCACAGTACATTTGCTGCCTGTGATAGCCAAGTGCTTCATATGCCATGCCCTCCACATGAGCATATGAGACGATTGGTTTGTGCACAATGGTATGTGTGCAGACTGTAAGGGCCATGGCCTAAAAACAGAAGTCCAAAATACACAAGTGCATAGCTGTACTTTCTTAAAATTACCTTTTGCTCTTTTATGTGCTGTTTGCCTTCCTTTGAAGAAAAGCTAAGTCCTAGGTTATGCAATAAAAACAAGAGCATGGACAGGCAACAGCAAGTGAGGGAACCCTAATAATACCCTACCCTCAGTTTTCCCAGATCCATCACAGAAGAGCAATTAGTTCATCAAAAGTTTGTCCTGGCAAGCAATGGAGACAGAGGCACAATGGGAGGAAATTTCTGMCTTCAGCTGTTCCTCACAAGGGACAGCAGCTCTTTGTGGTTTCTTTTATCTGCCTATGAGGTTTATGCCTTGGTCCAGCTCAGAAATGTATGCATTTCTGTGGCAGGGAAGAGAGGGATCCTGCAATTAGGCAGTGTGTGAAGCAGGTGAATAAAATGCTTCAGTGCACACTGTTGCTTGTAAAGATGCCAAAGGGCTGTCCCATCCACAATGGGAGGTATGCCTGGTCCCCTGGGTATGTTTCCCCCCACTGGTACTGGTGCCATCCTCCTATGTCCAAAATCAGGGGCTGGGCTCTCCTCACACACCAATCAGTCTCTCATTTGGCACCTCAGTTTTGTGTGGATCATCATTATGTGGAAGAACTTTGAATTCTCCAGCTGCTTTGTACTCTTTTCCCAGTKCTGTGGTGGTCTCTGTGGGGAAGCAGTGGCCATTGAAAGCAAAGCTAGGTATCCATGTGGCTCTAAGTTCTGCTTTAGCCTTTCCACAAGACAGGCAGTGTTCTGAGCTCCTGACAAAACTGGGGAATTTCTTGAAGACCAGTAAGTTCCTGGCTGAATGTTGAGTTGTCCATCATTCCATCATTATGAAGGTCTGGGTGTTGGAGGTCAGACAGGAACCTGGGAACAGTGGCTTCATAAACGATTTTTTGACCCATTTACATCAGTGGATATAACTTGGGCCACCTTTCCAGAGGGATTTCTGGTAACTGTACACATGTATTGTTTCATTCTGAAGAGTTGTTCTTACTATCTGGAGCACGGCATCTCACAGCTCAGAACTTGTAGTCAGAAGGAAAGATGATAGATCAAGATAGCGAAGGCACAAAAATGATGCTTAATCATATCTTAATTTCTTCAGTTTTCYAGCMAGGGATGCATATTCCCTGCTGTTTAATCTTCCTGGGAGCTCTAATTCACTTTTACAAAAAACAAGACATGTCTGCCAGCCATTTCTTCTGAAAGCAAAAACTGTAGTTAAACATAAACCTCATGGACACTCTGGTTTTTTCTAGCCTGCCAAATATCTCCTAGTTAGCTTATTCTATATATATAGAATATATTCTATTTTGTTCTATACAGTTCTATATATAGAACCTATGCCACTCTCTGTTCTTTCCTGACTATGTAAGATTCAAAAAGCTTTTATTATTGCAACTTCTTGTTTTCTCCCTAGTACTTTTAATGAAACACACACATTTAATTCCAATAACCTTCAGTAACTGCAACTTCTAAAAACTGAGGTATATATCTGTGGTTTTCTCTTTTTCTTCACATTTTGATGGTATCCTGCCTCCCATATTTTCCTGAAACTCTAGACAGATTTATATCTTCCCTTGGCCTCTATATATCTATAGAATAGGCATGTTCTGTTTATGAGCCTGGCAATATTGTACTTTCTTTGGGCCTAAGGCTGAGTTCCTGAATCCTCCAGGATTCAGAGCAGTGTGAATCTCCAAAATTTGGTAGTGAATGTTCCCTGCCTCACTTTTTAAATCCTGCTTTTTTAAAGCAGTTAACAAAAATTACCTGAGTAGCTGTATTTTCTTCCCAGTCAGGAAAGAAAATGCATTTTATATGATGTATAAAAGTTTTGTATAATCTCCAGTATCATGGACACTTTTCATCTGAGAAGTAGAGGTTTGACCAGTTCTTGMCACCGTGGATTTTCTCACGAGAAGTTATTCCTTACTAGTGCTCCAGTGCGRTTGACCCCTGTGCTGGAGATATTACAATTTCAGTGATTTGTCAAGGAATTACAGATGATAGAGGCCTTTTCTCTCTCTTTTTAATTACCTTCCATTACTTTTACATTTTCCTTTGAATTTTTATGCTTTTTTCAAAGTCAGTACACCAGTTAGCAAATAAATTTGAATGAATTTAATAGGCTTCCATATTGTTTTGTGTTTCGACACAGATTATCCTTGGATGCTTATTTTTAGCATTTACTCCTCACAATCTTTTCTTCTTTTTATCTTTTGTGGAAGGTTTGGTTTGATTTGATTTTGCTTGTTCTTCATTTGATTTTATTGTCATTTTTCGCTTTCAACTTACTGCTAGGATGTGACACCTTCCATGGGCCCTGTTGAGACAGTTCCATAGGACACTGCGGCTTTGACGAATGCCCCAAAATGCATGCCTTGTGCACGTAGACAGTACAAGATTTTTAATTTGATTATTGTCTGTCATGCCAAGCCTGTTAAAAGCCTTTTTTTCCAATAGTAATCAGACCTTAAGTTCTGGAGGGAGAAACTGTTTCAGAGACTTGATGGGAAATGAAACAGATTGTGTGGACTGTGGGAATTAATTCTAAGATTATGCTGTGTAAGAACTCTGAGAAAAGGCAAAATCATTTCAGTGCAGTTGGGCTACATCTTCTCCTCTAATCACATGTGTTAGAATTTATTATTTATTCCAAGATGAAGATTTTTATTCAGCATAACTTTTCTGTCTCAGGAAACAAAAAGTGATTGCAGACTTTCCAAAAGAAGGAAGTATCTGGAAGGTGTAACTCAGGACCTCTAGTGTGTCTCTCAGGAATTGCCTAACATGTTACTGCCTTTTGAAGAGTAACTAAATTGACAGCCCTTTCATTTTTCAGTTCAAAAGGTCTAAGTCTTTCAGTCTATTTTCTTTTAAGATTAAAGAAGAAACAAGGGAAAACAAAAAAGTACCAAGATAAAGGCAGGTATGGTCAAGCTTCCCAAACAAGACCCTGAACTACTGCATTTGGGGAAGAATAGATGCAGAAAAATGGAGGAATACAGTAATTAAAGGGGCCACTCACTGATAAACAGGATGCTGGTGAGTATGCTTCTCTGGCTGTGCTTTGTACTGGCTTAGCTCAGTGTATCCATGTCTGACCAAGTTCCATTTCTAAGTATTTACCTGAGGGAGGGACTGTCTATTCTGTGTGCATGTGTTTTGTGTCTGGACATGTAAGCACTAGGAACTGGAGTCATACCACAGGTACCAGCAGCTGGAGAGACCAGAGTGAGTGAACTCAAGCACCAGACACTGCAGTAGAGCCACAAGCAAGAGGAGCCACGTGTTCGTCATGCTGGCAGCTGGGAAGAGTGAGGGTGTGTGAGTGTGTGATCACTAGGGAACATGAAACCAGACTGTCTGCCAAGTGAGGCGACCTGGGCTCCGGGTGTGTCTCTAATGGCAAGAACAGTTAGAGGTGGCAACCAAAGGGAGCAGGGGAGTCCCAGGCATTTACTGGAGGGGGGGCTGTGTGAGAGGGGGGTGTGTGTGCACATACCAGCAATTGGAGTGGGGCTGCAGGACTTGGGGACTCGTAGATCYAGGGGTGGCACATGTAGTGACTGGGATCCAGTGGCAGCTACTGGACTCAGTGTCTAAGCATGGAAACCTGTGGAAAGCTTGCAGGTTGTACATATGTATACATATATTTCCCACTATTGAATCCTTATCTAGAACCCTTATTTCCCGCTGTGAACCCCAGCCAGAGAGGGACAAAAGATGAGGCCATCAGTGCTGTTTCTGTGGGTGCATCTGTGTTGATCCGTGTGTCCAGCGGTGTATACATGTACGTATGCTTTGTCTATATCTGTATGTCTCCTGGGGATACACTCTCATTCTTACTACCAGTTGGGCCAGGGGGCCTGGAGCTGTGGCAGCCTCCCCTCTCAGCTAAGCCTAAGAGTGAGCCTTGGGGAAAACTGTGAGATCTCCTCCCTAAGGGTAAAAGAGACCATAGAATAGATGTGGCAATGAGGAAAGGGCTGAGGTACGCTGCCTACATGGAAGAGAATCAGAGGAACAAGGAAAAGATTCCTACTGAAGAGTGTTTAATGTAAACTGGGAACAGTAAGTGTTGGCTTAGCAGAGGTTTGTGCTGGATTTSGAAAATAATGTCATGAAACAGAGCATCAAGCAAAAGTTGGCTTCCCTGTCCCAAACGATTGAGAAAAATGCCTGTTGCAATGTGAGGAAGGCACTGGAAACCCGTTTCCAGAGCTACATGTAGGCTTAGTGCACAAGGCCAGGACTAGGATTGTATCCAAGTCRATGGTGACTGTGAGCGTCAGATGGCTCTTTAGTCTTGGCAAATTTAAGGCATCTCAGGATACTACCTCTTTCAGTAGCCCACACCAGTACAGAATGTTTCTCCAGGGCCAACTCTTTGCAGAAAATTCTTAGGCAAATCCTTCATTCTCAGGCTTATCATCACAGATCCCTTGCCCAGTCAGACCCATGCTGCTCCTTTCACACCTCTCATCCCCAACCAGTCCATTCTAATTCCATTCCTAATGGAAGAAGCTGTGTCTATTTGTTTGGTGAAAGTTCCTCTTCCTCATCTATTCTATTTCACTGTGACAGCCTCACTGGCTGCCACCTCTAAACTTCTTCCCARGTTTTTCAGACCGTCTGACTTTCCATGTCACCACCTTTACAATTTTCCCAGTCTTCCTTTGTCTTCCTTTTTGTTTCCCTTACTCTCCATCCCATATTCTTACAGGAAAGAGTCAGTTTCTAAGTGTGGAGATGTTAAAGTTGCCAARTAGTGGCACAGCTTATATAGGCTTGGGGTATACAGACCCTTCAGGGAAGGAACTTCAGGCTGCTCTCTTGCAGATCATGTGCTGGATGAGATGGATTAAATAARTACTTTCAAATCTGATCTCCACCATCTCCTGTGTCCTTTCAAGGCCCTTCCTTTCTGGTACAGCCATTTGCTGAAGATTACTGGGACAGAGTCTGTTTCCCACCTCAAAGGCTGAGGCTTTATATCTGCATGTGGCTCCATGTGAGACCCCTGTTCTTAGGATTTTCCTACCCTTCTTGCTAGTACCATGCGCTCTTCTTATTTTTTATTCCCTCAATGCCTCTGGCCACAACCATCCAGGATCCTTTCCTAGTTCCTGAGCTCAGGCACTCTGAAAGAAATCATAACTTTCCTTCTTCACCCCCCAAAAATATTAACAAAAACCAGAACCGTTGCAGGGTAGTGAAGAAATCAGAGATGACATGAAGGCTCTGCAGAACTGGACACCGTTGGACACTGGGTGTTACAGCAAAATGTAAGAAACCCCATGTAAAATATTTTTTTACAGTACTAGAACAGCGTTCTCCAAAAATGTTTCATTGTGAACCCCATCAGTATTTTTAAACACGCACCCCCAGTATATGTACATGTAATAGTTGATAATTACGTACATATCATAATAAAGTTCTAATGCTTCCTTCACACACCTCAGTGCATTGTCTTGCACACCCCCAGAGGGGCATGCACCCCACTTCGAAAACTCCTGCACAGGAACATTTTAAGCCAGCAGCCTGTCTCTGAGTATCGATTGCAGATACAAAGATGAGAAGATGCACAGCCCTTCTCCAAACACTCTCCTGGCTCCCAGCAACTGAGGAGTAGAAGTTCCCAGTCCGAGGTGTGCCTGTCCAGAAACCTCGCAGGCAGGAGACACCAGGGAAGAGAGAAGCAATGGTGCCTCCACCATGAAGTTCTGTGAGATCACAGAATCATAGAATATTCTGAGTTGGAAGGGACCYATAACGATCATCCAGTCCAACTCTTAAGTGAATRGCCCATACAGGGATCAACCCCACCACTGAGATGTAAAGGGACTCAGCTCAGAAACTTCGTGGTTTATGTTCATGTGAGGCTTTATTTCTGTCAGCCCACAGATTCAACAGGTTTCTCTTTCCCGGGATCTTGCATCAGCCTGGACAAATGTATTTCCTTTATCTGAATCCAGTGTTGATACAGCTGACTGAAATACTTGAACTAGGAACACRGARTTCTAGAAATACAAGCTGCCATTGCTTAATTGATTCCTCCATTGATAATACCTAACACAGCTGCCTTTCAGTCACCAGTTCTCCCCTTTCCTGTGTCTCTGGAGCCACCAGCTTTGTACTCCAGCATCACTGCATGAAATGAGAGACTTGTTTGCAGCAATAGATGTACACACTTGAGTATTCTTTGAATGACCCTGTAAAAAACCTTGCAGTGGGTCTGTGGAATGTTCAGCAGCATTGAGCAGGAGTAGTTATTTACATTTCAGATAGGGATTTGTCCTCCTAAAAAAAGAAAGGAGGGTCATCAGAAGGTTTTCCAGTTTCAACTGTCTCAACAGACTCAAAGGAGTATGTTCATTTTTCACAGTTCTCATGGAAGGGCCTGAAGGGCTGCTCTGAGATTGCTGGATGACCTCTGAGTCATGCATCAGAAACACTATTTGCCTTCATTTGAGATCAGTTTTCTCCATGAGCAGGGCACACACCCAGGAGTTTTGGACTTCACAGGAGCCTCTAGAAGGGGTTTCAGAGAGATTGTTGGGAGAATGAGAGGGACGTGGGTGAGGTATGTTTCCTAGATACCTGCCACCAAGGACTTAGGAACACCAGAACCACAGGAACTCTGACCCAGGTCTTTGCCCATGAGTTTTGGCAGTAGCCTGGGAAGAGGTCAGGAGTCTCCTTTTGCTGGTTTAAGCAAGTAGCACAGGGAGCTTCAGAGATCATGTACTTCTCGGGGATTATCAGCCAGCCCTATGTGATGCAATTCTTGCTGTTAAGGATAACTTATAAGTTAAAGATCAGAGTAGATTAAATTAGTACCAAAGAAAAACAATAAAAAGTACCAAGATAAAGGCAGGTATGATCGAGCTTCCTGATTCATATGCTCAGTTGCTAATTCACCTGAAATTTGTGTGAATACTAAACCACGTGTGAAACCCTGTGAAAAGAAGGAAAGGGAAGCAGTCCTTCATAGCCTAAGGACCTAATAGGATATTAGAGCTATACAGATGAGGAAAAATATTGTTTTAAAATATCAATCTGTTTCTATGACAATGGCATGTTTTGGACAAAGAAATAAGAAATCCACAGGGAGATCAAATGAAACACTATTGTAACCTGGAAATTTTTCTTGCTCTGCTTACTTTTGATGGAATTGGACAGCTTTGGTAATTTTTGCCACTCTTASTCCTATTACGGACATTTTCCTCATCCACAGGAAGCTTCTAATCCTTCTTTCTTTCACAGGATAAAACATGCTTGTAAGAAAGCTCTGCACTGATACCAGTTTAAAGGCCAACAACATTCATGCAGCCCTTTGGAGGAGTTSCCAGCCTTGGACTTCTACTTTAACATGAAGGAAAATTTCCATCTGGACAGGGACACTGTGGGAATCAGTCCTCCAGGGCTCACAAAAAATTGATCAAGAAATGGACAAGGAAGAGTATTCCTATTTAGTCTCTCATGCTATTCCAGCATCTCAAAACATGTGCCTTCTCTTTAATGTCTCTGGAGAGTATCCTGTGTCTTTCAGGAGCTAACATGATGAAGTTGGCAGCTGCTTGGAAAATGAAAGTGATTATTCAGCAAAGCATTAAGCTTTGGTGAACTTGATGTCATGACAGAAATCCCCACTCTTGCAGAGAAGGATTTCAGAAGCTCTCACTATTTGTGTTCACAGGATTATTGCTCGTCTACGTTACATTCATAAACATCAGCATTATACTGAAATTCTTGAGTGGCAAAAATGAGTCTGTGTAGAACATTCCAAAGATGAATAAAAATGCAGTTAGGTACTGAGGCAGATATTTTAAGACAGGTTAGGAGAGAGAAATTAGAAAAGGGAGATGGTGAGCATTCACACATTTGAACTATTTAACTTGGGAAGTGGTGGGGGACAGGATAGGTTTTCTATACTCCATTTTGAAATTACTTTTGAGAAATTTTATTTAGAAAAACACTGTTGTATATGATAAAAACACACACACATTACTCAAGAAAAGGAATTTGCTAAAATAAACTGAACACAGTTAACCACTGGGTTTGCTGGCTTTTTTTTCCAAGGAAATGCATTATTTGGACATTGTATCTTTCTGTCCACTACCGTCAATTTYCAAATTCTGGTAAAAATATACATTTTTAAGGAAAACACCATCAGCACAGAGGAATCTCAAAGGGGTTGGAGAATAGTTCTCAACAGGTGCTGTGTATAAGAATGAGACAGAGAAACAACTACCCATCTTCCAAAGCCAAAATGTATTTCTAGATTGAAGGCTACCCTCTGGAATAATTTAAAATAGCTCTCTATCTCAGGAGAAATTTATGATTAACAGGTATGCTATTTGTACATTCTACCAATGYCTGTTAATGCCCACATTTGCAACTTCAAATTTTCCACTGTGTACTTTTTGCCTGGAGAAAACCTTGGACTAGAGATAAGGCYGTTACCAAAACCGTATTTCTAGCAGCTCCCACTTCCACTCGGCCTGTCTGGGCTTGAGGTTGAATCAAGACCATGAAGTCCCTGCTGCTTCTCGCCTTTATTGGGGTGGCTGGTGAGTATATTTTTTATTTCTCTTTCTGTAATTTGAAAGGAGGCTGATTTTCCAAGCAAAATTGCAAGGTAGCCTATTGAGGAAAGCCAAGTCCAGTTTCAACTCGCAGAAGTTTGAAGGCAGAGTCCTGTAACTTGTGTCTTCTGTCTGTTCATAATTGCTTGGGCCACAGCCTGGGAAATGAACGCCTGCATAGGGGTTCCTGACCCAGCTATAGACATGTGGCCATAGCTTCAGAAAAAGRCTGCCTTCCCCTTCGGGGCCTAGGAGKACACAGGGAATACTTCTGGCCCAGCAAGTCCTAAAGCAACTGTAACAYCTTGGACCCTGGACGGGTGCTCCAAGAAAATAGCACTGCACATCTGTTTTTACATTTTTCCTAAGTCTTTATTGAGCATTCCTGCAGGTAGGATCCTGGGAAGGGTGCACCTCTGATCCAATCCAACAAGAACATTTCGATGCCCTTACGTTCCCTCAGGGAGCAGCCAGCASGGCTTTAGTKGCAGATACGTGAGGCACCAGTRGAAGTCTGATCACCTTATTTGAGGGGGCAGCAAATGAATGTCCCTTAGACTTGCCCACCACTGCTGCCCTGAGTGTTTATAGAAGGGGAGCCTACAAGTGAGGTGCTGCAGACAGGCAGTCACAGGGGCACAAGAATGCCTTAGGCCGGGTGTTGACATATGGCACTTCTTTTACCTCACAGTTGCCTTCCCCACCTTCGCTGCTGMTGATGATGATGACAAGATTGTGGGAGGCTACACCTGYCCAGAGCACTCTGTGCCCTATCAGGTGTCCCTGAATTCTGGATATCACTTCTGTGGAGGTTCCCTCATCAGCAGCCAGTGGGTCGTGTCAGCTGCTCACTGCTACAAATAGTGAGTAGAGAAATTACACCCTTCTATAATCTACTTCTGTCTTCCAGTTCACTTCTAGYAGGAATTCTGAGCTATGAGATACAAATATRTAAGTACCTCCATTCTGATCGGAGASAGCCAAGGGATKGGTGGATCATTCAGGAAGCTGGACTGAGACGTCCTAAGGGGTTTGCCACTTSTGCAAATGCTTGTGTGAATGCAGAGCACTTTCTGAAGTAACAATGGGATAATCAAGCAAGGAGTTCTGGGCTGTGATTCCCTGTCAGTGGTATGAATCTTGCTAAAGCATTCTCACTGGAGAACAGGAAGAGGAATGAGGTCAGGCTATAGCAGTTTGCCTTTTCCCAGAAAGTTTGTATAAAGTACTGCWATATATTCAACTGTCATGTATTTACAAACCTGCRGAAATTCACCACCCGTACTGGGAGTGGGTTAAGATCTCACTGTGGATCCGCAGGGCTTACTCCAGGACAAAAGAGATCACCTGCCCCAAAGGGATTCTGCAGCAGTGATGTTGGAGGGAGTGCACACAGTGACAGGGAAGTTTCCCTCAACCTGCCAGTAGCAGTGAAGTATGTGCTGTGCCTTCTCTTTTCCAGTCGCATCCAGGTGCAGCTTGGGAAACATAACCTGGAACTCACCGAATCCACACAGCAATTGATTAGCTCTTCTAAAGTCATCCGCCACTCTGGCTACAGCGCCTATACCCTGAACAATGACATCATGCTCATCAAGCTTGCCAGCGCAGCCAAGCTGACGGATGCTGTCCAAACAGTTCCTCTGCCTTCCAGCTGCGCGGCCGCCGGCACCACCTGCCTGATCTCTGGCTGGGGCAACACACTCAGCAGTGGCAGTGAGTACTCTGGGGGAATGTACAGCCCCTGAGGGCCCGGGAGACTCCCTAAGACCTCACCAATAACTCCCAACACRACAGGCTARAACACAGAGAAGTGCTRTGGGACAGGCCTTTTTGAGCAATGAGTCAGTGTAGGACAGTAACCACTTGACTGCTGCAGTGGCAAGCCTTTACAAGGTCCTTCCTTTCATTCTGTGTTAAAGCACGGAATCACTGAAGTCACCCATCCACCGCGCTCACACCGCCTTTGATTTTGTGGCCTGGTGCTCTCAGCTGTGCAGAGCCAAACACTAGCCGTTTAATTAATGCCAATAGAGTTGTCAGTTCTCTGASAATAAGGGTGAAGTCCATGACTGTGGATCTAGAATTCCTACTAGAGACCTCCAATGGTCAGAGGTATGGATGACACGTGGTATCTATTCCACTGACGACATCTAAACCTCCACCAGAGGAGAGGATTGTTTTCTGGAGGCTCAGGTTTCTTCCAGCATCTGTACTGCAAAAGTGGCTCTGCACTTGCCAATTGATGAATTTCCAGGTCCTAGAAAAGTTAGGGTGGCTGCAGTGTAGAATGGTGGGCCCATGGGTGGAATTTGTTCCATCTGTACAGAAGGAATCCTTGCTGTGTTTACTGTCGAGGGGAAGAAGGATGGCTGCTGGAACAGGATGTCCATCTTTTGCTTTTCTGCTGAGATCTTCTCTGAACTCTGAAAGGGACCCAGCAATGCCATCAACCATCTCTCGTATTTCCTTGTAGGTAACTATCCGGACACATTGCAGTGCCTGCAGGCTCCCATACTCTCTGCCTCCGCCTGCTCCAGTGCCTACCCAGGGCAAATTACCAGCAACATGATTTGTGTAGGATTCCTGGAGGGAGGAAAAGACTCCTGCCAGGTAAATCATCTGCCTCTCCTTTCCACTTCCTTTCTCTCCTGCCTTTTCCCAGCGGAAGAGGCCTTTGCATTACTCAGTCAGCTGTACTCACTGCACTGGCACATCTGAATTTTTGAACGACAGCAGAGGCTTCAGGCACACATATCCTGAATGTTTGCCAAGTACCGCATCCGGCAAAAACAGGCAGCTGACTCATCCTTAGCTGTGGCGCCCTTGGAGCGAAAGTCAGGCGCGGTAGCATCAGGTGGAGAGTGCGCATCAGAAACGACCTTTGTAGAACTTTTGTGCAGAGTAAGCGTGACAGGGCTTCCTCAAAGGATCTCAGGCATCTCTGGCTCRTTGCTTCGGCTGATGCCATTTGCTGAATATCCATATCCTTTGTGTGCACAGGGAGATTCCGGCGGTCCCGTGGTCTGCAATGGAGAGCTCCAGGGCATTGTTTCCTGGGGTATTGGATGTGCCCAGGCAGGCTATCCCGGAGTTTACACCAAGGTTTGCAATTACGTCTCCTGGATCGAGTCCACTATTGCCGCCAACTGAGACACTCTCGTTTGGTGTGACCYGCATTTTCTCATCACCATTTCTGCTCTTTTGGGTCTGGACATACAAAATATGAAAAATTAATAAAGACTTTCAGGCACCCCAACTTTGTGCACTGYTTCTCTGGGAACTTCCATAGGCTGTGATCTGGAGGACAGAGGCAGTGAACAGCACTCAAGCAAAAATATTTAGTATTTGTAGTGCCTCGCAACTGACAGGATCTTGGAACACTTTGCAGACTCACTTTTTGGAGTCTTTCAGTCAGTTACTTTCTGTTGTTTCTGGGGCACAACATCATTTCTGTCCTTTAGAAAAGGACAAGCAGTAGCCAATATTTCCACAGTTCTTTAAGCGATTCTGAAATTCATCCTCAAACTTTGCCTTTCCCCTTTCTCCTTTCCTCTGAGAACACCACCAGCTGCAGCATGTCATCCTTTCTTTGAATCTGCTTATACCACTGCAGGCAGGAATGGAAGAGGGAAGAGGGTGGTGTTTTGCAAGGAGGGCAGCAGGAGACAGGGCACTGGAGCAGAGACTTTGGATCTGTCATGTGAAAGAGTTGGTCCTTGCCAGAAAGCTGATTGGGATGTCATGTTCTGTACTTGCAGAGTCCCAGAATGAGGCCTTGCCCTCCCAAATGCCAAGAAGGAAAGAAGGTCAGAAGAGAGGAATGTTAGAAGTGAGGAGGAAAGGAAGAAAAGCTGCAGGAAGGAAGAACTTTAGGCTGGGAGGGAAGCAGGAACATGTGCCAGAAAGGGAGAAAGGCAAGGGAGAAGGCAAGAGAGAAGTCAGGCCGGAAGGCAGGCAGGCAGGCGGGAAGGCTAAAATCTAGGAAAGAACAAAAACTAAAAGGAAGACAGGAAATGAAAGTTGCAGGAGGGCAGGAAGAAAGGCTCCAGGAGTGATGGTAGCCATGAGTATCTGATGCTGCCTGGGGCTCTTTTCCTACAATCTCCGAATACTGTAAAGACTTGAGCTACATCACAAACATCAGAGTGTTCAGATCACAGGGTAGTGGTGTAACTTGGAGACCCTGGTGCACAGCAGTGTGCCCATTCCCTGGAGACAAGTGGGGCCCAGGACCAGTTSGCCTTGTCCTTCCAGCTGGTGGAGAAGGAAAGGGCTGTGTGAACTATTCTACATCCTGCTTCTCCCACCAYGAATTGATGTAGCAGACTGAAAGGAAGAAGAAAGGGATGAGAGTGAAGGAAATAGGAAAGAAACAGGTGTGAGAGGACAGAGAAGGAAGGTCAGGGGGACAGACAAAGACATGAAAGGAGGAAAGTGAGAAGCAGTCTGTGCAGGGCAGAGAAATGAGGTGAGACAGTGAGTACAAGAAGAAAGRAGAGTCAAAAGGTGATTCAGAGATGGGAAAGAATAGAAAAGCAGTTAGAGACCATGCAGAAGACAGACAGACAGAGAGACAGACATACCACCTCTTTCCTTAAGAGCTGGACGGCAAGTGAAGAAGATGGGGTGCTGTCAAACATAGGGCTCAGTGTGGGCTGGTGGCAGACCCCTGTTTGCCTGGAAAGGTTTGTGCTAGGCTGCACCAGCCTTTGGGTCACTGTGGATCTTGTTCAGCACAGAAATATGTGCCAGAGTCATTGAGTAGGGCGTCATCAATCTTCAGAGATAAATGGTTGTTCTTAGTCCCGTTACTCTGGAAGCGATTTTTGAATTCCGTCTCAAAATCTGCTTTGCTACCTTCCAYGGAGAATACAACCAACTGCATACTGGCATCCTTCCCCACAGGCAACTTGTACCAGTACATGGACATAAATGCTTTCCCTGCTCCAGAACATTCCAGAGTCACGGATTCTCCCACTCGGATGACTCTATCTGGTGATTGCTGAAGGGCCCAGCCTGGAAAGAGAAAAGAAGAAATGTGGAAAGTGAAATGCATTGAAGA
>JACAXG010000184.1:0-145792 GCA_018881555.1 Amblyornis subalaris
TGAGAGGAGAGGAGAGGAGAGGAGAGGAGAGGAGAGGAGAGGAGAGGAGAGGAGAGGAGAGGAGAGGAGAGGGAAAAGGGAAAAGGGGAAATGAGAAATGAGAAATGAGAAAGAAGAGAAAAGAAGGAGAAAGGAGAAAAGAAAGGGAAAAATTGTGTATGTGAACACATCTACCTGTATTTCTACGAGAAAATGGACATGTACTTAAGCTTTCAAACTTAGTTAGAGGCACTTATAGTGCCTTTCAAACTAATGTTAGAAGTAGAATATTGTGACTAAATAATAATAGACTAATTCTTCTATGTTTGACAGAAATATTCACTGAGAACCACAAATTGATGAAATTATCTAGCTACTCTGTGAGAAAGCTGTTCCTACATAGACATCTACAGAATTTATTACTTGCATTTCTCTGTGAAAGCAAAGAAAAATATAGCACTAAGAAGATCCACAGAGAATCATTGCAATAGATATCTGCTTGTACTGGACATTTGTAATGCCCAAGAGTCATGGTTGCTGTCCCTTACTTGTAAAATGCTGACCTGTAAAAATATACCTTTCCACACATTTTAACTTGCACGTTACAAAAAACCCAAATATTCAACTGACAGATTTTTACTTACATTTTGTTATATTAGATATAAAAAAAGAAAAAAGAACAGGGAGACATTTCATCCTTGACCAGAGCTGGGTTCATCTAATCAATCTGATTGCCGTTCTTTTAGGTATAGGGTTGTGGACTGACTGTCTAATACAGAAACACAACTTATCTTTGTAGCTGTGAAAACCAACAGAACATCCTGGTTTCTTAAAACAATAAAGAATCTATAAGTGACGAATCTATTTCAAAGGAAATTAAACTTGAAAAATCTTATTTTACCTTCTGGATCTGGTATTGTTCTGAATTGCATGTTTGTCAGTTTATTATTCATGGGGGTGTTTCACTGAGCAAGAACACGAAGCACTAGTCTAACGCAGCAGTGAGAGACATCATAAACTCTGAGGGAATTACTATGTTATTATCATCAGGAAAAAGTGATCAAGCTACTGCAGATATATTAGTATTAGCTCCTGACTTATTTAGAATATTACCGTTAGCAACAAGTAAATGTTATGTCAATTTAGCTGAGAACCATGTGGCAATATGCAGAGATTCTTTAAAAATTWAAAAAAAAAGGAAAATAAAATATAAAAAATACTCTGAATAAATATATACTATATTACATTTTAATGAATGAGTTTTGTCAAAGAGACATTCTAGAATGATCTAACAGAAATTGTGAATTATATAACTAATCTCTAAGTTAAATAACCTATATCATCATTCTAGTATGATGGATAAAGAGATACAGTTGCAATTTTTTTAATACTTGCTATTTAGAATTAGAAAATACCTTTCATTTAAAGTATTTACATATAGATCTAAATGCTTTGAGACCATCCAAACTAAACAGCTAATTGCATTTATTTCTAAGTGGCTCTTATTCCTTTTAAAATAGCATGAAATCTATACAATGTAAGAAGGAAACGCCTACATTCGCTTTTGAGAGAGAAAAATCAACAATGAAAAGGATCTGGAGGTTGTCATTCAGCCTTTGCTTCTACTTCTTTTTTTTTCTGTGATTGGGGAAAAAATCCATGGCTGGTTGCCATGTTAAGCTCTAGTACTCTTTCTGGCGCTGTTTGGAACTGGCTAAAACATTCTCAACAGAGAAGTCTTCCCTTTGAGACCTGAGTTGTAGAAACATAGACATATTTCAGAAGAACCCATTTAACTTTAATATCAACAGATATAGCAATATCCATAAGCTTCACCTGTTCATGTAGTGTGGTTTTTTTTAGTTAATGCCCGCTAATTTTAAATTTTGCGTAATATTATTATTTTTATTCTGCATATAGCATTTTTTCCCCAGAGATAAACTATTTCTAATATGGCAGATAAAATTATAATCCTTCTGCTGGACTTTTTTTTTTCCCTGCACAGAATGGTTTCTTGGTGCTTTTCAACACAGGATTAAACTGTCAGCATTTTATATGTAATAAAAGTTACGCTTTAAGCATATGTGACACATAGATCCTCCTGACATTAGTGGTAGAACAGTTTTTGTCTCTCAATGGGAAAAAAGATAAAAAAGAAGAGCTAACCAATACAGCTGCAATAAACACTGGCATAATATTTTGTACATCGGTTTCAGTCTGCTTGAAGAATGGGGTTCATATTCTTAGAGGAATAAAGGTATTAAAATATTCTGTCCTGAAAGCAAGACAGAAAATACAGAGCATCCTGAAACACTAATGGAATATATCTACAGATAGTAATATCACACATTTTAACATTCATCTCACAACATTAGTGAATTGTGATACACAGAACTTGCTGGTATCTTTTTACACATAACTAATTTACAGTCAGGTTGAAATTTTTACTTTAGTATTAATTTAGCTTATTTTTTTCTTAAAAATGTATATGTGGATCAAATGGTACATGATGAAGAAATATATTTTCAATAAGTGCACAAAGCAAAAATGTGAATAAATGTCCTTATTATTAATGATTGCAATTTATCCAGGAAATGTCTGACTGTCTTAAATGAAAAGAGATTAAATTAATAGGATGCAACAGATTAGGCTAAAAGTATTTTGAAGATCCGTCAACGTACTGAAAATCTCATTTTCGTTAGTATAGTTCAAGACTAGTATTCTGCTCAGCATATAAGCAGAATGAAGGTTATTTCTAAAATGCAGGAAGCTCGTTTGGCAAAATTACAGAATCCTTTTGATACCAACTCTTCTTCATACTTTTAATTTGAAGATGTACAAAGTTTCACTTCAGAAGAAAAAAAATAAAAAAGTTGTAGACGGGTGAAATACTTTCTAAGTATCCTGAAAAAAAAGACCATTTGAATTTCCAGTCCAAATTTTTTATTCCATTTACTTTTCTTACTTTGTATTAAAAAAAAGGCTTGTCAGCCTTCTGTTCTGAGGTAATAAGTTGCAAGACAGCTTCATGTGTCATAACATAACAGTTATCCCAGCGACTTCTGCAAAGCCCAGCTGCAAAACATCTGGAAACACACAAATTTGAATTAATACTAAGATTTGAATTTTCTGTACTTCAGCTTTTGACAATTTTAATAAAAAATAAACAAAGATTCTTCTTTGTGTACATATCCATCTGGAGCTAGTTATGCTAATTGCTATTAGTTGCCTGACAAACTTACAAACTTCACAATTTTTCTTTTTCTTCCAGTCAGAGAGGTAGCATACAAGTGAGAAATTGAAATACTCTATTGGTATAGAGTCATTATTCTCTAGAGCAGTTACTAAATTTTTTAAAATTTTGTAATTGTGATTTGATTTTATTTACTAAAGTGATTTCATTAGTTTAGTACTAATTTAGATTAAAAATTTTATATACAGACATACATAGTTGTATAGAATGAATTGAAACTTCTTTCTTTTTTCTTCCTTTTTCTTTGCCTCTCCCAACATTTTTTTTCTGGGACTGCTTTACTGCCAGTAAAACACAAGCTTAGCATGTGTGACGTTTCCAGTATCTAAACTGGAAAGATTATTTGTCCTCTACACAAACTCATAAAAGTTGAAGGCAGCAGGGCTGTTAAGACTGGAATACTTTGATATCATGTGTGGAAGGTTGTTGCTCAGATATTTGAAATTTAGGTATACGGTTGCATGGACTTCTGAGTAAACTGAGTAAAGTTGGACCTAGAGAGACAACGTTTTTCCTCCACTATTAAAATAGCTCCTTAAAAGAAGTTGCTTGTCTTTACCTCTGTAGCAACCTTTCTTTGACCATTGGCCAGGAAGGAGTTGAGGCTCCTAGGTTAAATTACATGCCTAACTTTTTAGTGGTAAATCTGGATACAATAATTTCTATCCCACTGTAAAGGAGATGATGTAATTCTATCACRCAAATTCCTGAATGAAAATAAATACTGTAATGCCAAGTAGACATATGTCAGGTACTTGGACACCCTCCTAATGTACTATGCTAAATGAAGTGGCCTGTTTACAACAAAGGAGGTCTTTCAAGGCTTACAAATTTACCACACTTAGCATAATTATTCACATAGAACATTCATTGAATTAATATAAAATATTATCTGTCAACAAAGAAGGGTATGAGATTCGGTCCTTAGTTTAATTGCACATGCTGTTTTCCAATCAATATCAGTAGTTAAGCTACAATGTATTTACAATATTTTTACTATGAATAATATTCTTTGTTTGATAGTTCTATTTCTTCTGTTTCATAGTCAACATATCACCTATTACAGGAAAGGACAATTGTTCTGTAATATAAACCAGCAGGCTATAACTAATGACAAATATTCTGTTTCAGAAGGAAAGCACTGACTACAGTAGTTTCTATTATTTAAAGTGTCATTTTCATGGCATATTCAGAGAATTAAGAAACAGTAATGACAGTTTTGCAGCTTTGAAACTTTTTTATTTCATTTTTATTCCATTTATGAAATATTTTTGTGTACTATGGTTTTCTCTTGAAGCACACAATATATTAAGAAGCTGATAAGATGCTGTATATTTAGCCTCTGTGTTCCAACTACTGTTTTCAGCATTACTCTGGTAAGCCACAGCATTCTGAAAACATTGCTGTCTTCCTGAGGAACAGCCATCTACAGGAAGTATGATTCTCAGACACTACACGGCTATATTACTGTGGGTGTTGCTTTATTTCTCTAAGCCTGGAAATATCTGAGGGTTGCTGATTTCCATTACTGTCTTGTTTCTTTACTATTTTTTTACTGAAAAGGCCAGCATGACTGTGATATCTGAGTTTTTCAGAGGAGCAGTAGCTGAGAATCTTGAGTAAAAATGATGATTAACTCTAGTACAGAATGAAGCACATAATTGACTCCACTATGTGTAATCTTAAGTATTCTCTTATGCATTTAGTTATTGCTGAGATTACTGCATTTTAGGAAGRTAACACTACGACATCACATACTGGCAGCAGAGCAACAAAGACTTTCTCATCATCCATGAAACTACCTCAAAAAAGGGTGGAAGAGGTACTTTGGCTGTAAAACCATCCTGAACCCTGAATTATTTTAGCTGATTGCTGTCAGTATCTATCCTAAATTTACATTTACATCAGTTGCAATTATTACAGTGAAGGTGTAGTCTTAAACTAGAGTTTAACTACTTCTTGATCGATTGAAATTTACACACCTGCTTTCATCACTGTGTGCTAAAATTGGGGATATTCCTACCATAAGATATATATTTTAGTTCATGGTTCTTGATTTTGGCTTGGTCAAGTGCACCTCTCATGCCACCTTAAGAGTTGTGCTCCTCACTTTTGGACACATTATTTTGAATATTTGACTGTGTCCATGTTTTGAGAATCTGATGTGCTGAACTCACTGCTGAGGGTTCCACTAATAGACAGATAGTAAGATTCACATCAAGTTGGGCAGGAGTGTTCTGCTGGATGGCAGGAAGGCTCTGCAGAGGGATCTGGACAAACTGGATTGATGGGACAACGACAACAGTCCTGCACTTCTTCACAACAACCCCATGCAGCACCACAGGCTTTGGGCAGAGTGGCTGGAAAGCTGCCCAGAGGAACAAGATCTGGAGGTGTTTGTCAACAGCCCCTGAACATGAGCTGACAGTGTGCCCATGAAGGCCAAGAAACAACTGCATGTGGCACTTAGGGCTATGGTTAGTTGGCATGCCAAATCTTTGCCTCCCTCTCAGGATGTTTATTCAGGGTGACTAAGACAGAGTGGTTTGGTAGTAAAAATAAAATTATTGTGTCAGCATTTTATTAAATTAATTGTAAGTGCCAAAGACTATAAAAGAGACACTAAATGACAGTTTAACCATGCTGAACTGATGAGTCTTATTCATATATTGTCAACTGTGCTGTTGGCTGCTGCACAAGGATGGTGAGATGTTACTATTCTTGAATTGTTAAAGATTCAAATAACTCTGAACAAATATCAAACAGATATAGTCTCAAAAGTATCAATTGTGGACTATAAATGCACCTTTTCAGCCTTTATCTGTGCAAACGTGAAACATAACTACTTGTCTTTCTTCTCAATGTAAATCAAAGCAATTATATTTGAAGTGATAAGGAGTTGGCGAGGTCTTTAATTTTAAAAGGTGTTAAACACTGTTCATTCACCTGCCTTCTGGTATGCATGACTATCTAACTTATTTCTCAAGCAACRTTTATGCTATTTTCTGACAATTAGCCATAGTACTGCCAGATCTTATTGGTAAGGGCAAAACTCTACAGCATTGCTCTGTTTCTCATGCACTGGAAGTTCAGACAGGCTATTAAATGATTTACAGATTCCATGCCCAAATTTCCTTATTCACCAATTTTTGTAACTGCTGAAAAATATATCCAAAATATTTATTTTGTATTTTATATAAAACTAAAAACAACAGTAAAATATAGACTTACTCTACGCAACAGCATATGACAATAAAAGCAAGGAATCTCTTTTTAGATTGTCGCATGGAATATTGAAGATATTGACAGAGAGATGGAATCAGGAAAGGTGTCCTGGGTTAACCATAAAAGGATGTATTCTATCACCACCCACACATTTCCTCGATAAGCTGGATCATTCACAGTTACACACCTGGTCCCTGAGGCTATGCTCATGTGAGGCAGGGTGGTACTCCTTATCTCCAGTGAGATAGCCATTCTGGCCGACAGCAAGCACCACCCGTCCTGAGTAGATATCTCAGTTAATGGCCCATTAACAGACTAGGTAAGCATGGACGAATAGAACTTCAGAACCACCCTGAGTGGATTATCTCRGTTAATGGCCCATTACCAAACTGGATGAAGCACCAACCAATAGAATGTCAGAAACCGTTTGACTCGGCTCATGTGAAGCAACCAATAGAATGTCAGGAAAATCCTTTTCCATTGTGGAAGTGCCTGCCGCTGGGGAAGGTACCAGCCAAGAAACATGACATAAAAGCAGGCTTTGAGATGGGAGAAAGCACTCCATTCCACTCTGCTGGACTGGACTCAACTGGTCTACTGGACCAGACTACCAGGACAGGACTACCCGGGCTGGACTACCAGACGACTGGAAACCCAGAGGACTCTGGTCCACCRTCACTGGATACTCAGCGGGCCAGGTCTTTGTACAGGACCAGTGCGTAACTGGACTACACAGCTGCCACCCTGGGCAACGGAGTATCAGGTTGTACCGTGACTCTGTCAGTTTGTTTAGGCTGGTGTTTCTGTATTCCTGCATTTATTTTAACCTTTTTATTAAAATTGTAATTTTGACCTGAAATCTCTTGAGGTATTTTGTGTGGGGTTAATTTCTCCTGCTGGTTACAGTCAAACCAGTACAAAAGGAAATATAAAAGAGGATGGCAGTTTTAATTTTCTATTAATATAGTCCTCTTTTCTTTCAGAACTATTTATATAAGTCATGTGGTAAGTGACTATGTCTTCTGTAGTTTGGGTTGACATGATGAGATGATTAACACCTAAATGTAGATACCCAAATATAGACATCTACATGTGAGCTAAAGCCAAAACTCAATTGTCAAAAAAATCTTCTACTGACTCCATTTAAGAAACATTAAGGTCCCTCATCTGCACTCTACTTGTCAAGTCTCTTACCTGCCAGCTTTATGCAGCTGTCTCTGATGCTCTTCTGAAAAAAAGAAGCAGTAAAAAGCAGAAAATGAACCCTGCTTCTATTGAGAGGAACCTAGAGTTATTCCACTGATCAGATATATCTTCTGCTTGAGCTGAATATTCAGCTTCCCACACTTCCATTAACTCTAGGAACAAGATCTTCATTGATTGTTGTGTGAGCTTAGTGACATAGCTCATATTTAGATATCTGCATGGTAAGCACTGAAAAGCAAGTACCTGAATAGTGATCTGAACCCAGCCCTTATTTTTCTTATGGTTCTCCACATTTGCCCCTCCTTTCCTATCTTTTAAATGTCTAACTTCTCCTGATATGCATATTACTTCTGTAATTTAGGACTTTGGTTTGGTTGCTGTTTAGGCCCTCAGTAACATTTGAGATACTCTGGAATATCCATGACGTTTCTGTGGGACAGGTGGACCTACAGAGGACCAAAGTTCTGGTTTGAGGGCTGAGTGCCAGGACAAGCACTGCCAGTCTTCTCCTCTAGTACTGGGCTTTTGTGTTTATACAGCTGCACTGAATTCTGCCACTGACTTAGGGCTACTTATATGCAGATGTCATCAGGTTTGAATATGTAACAAGAATAAATCTTTCTCCCCAGAATTTGCCCAATAAGCAAAACTTAATCATTGTTTACAGTATTGAACTTGTCCAATCAATATCCATTGGTGCTATCTATTACATACTTGGCTTATGTTGCAGACTTCTCTGAAAATTGTTTTATAGTGCTTAGCTAAGTGGTTTTGCAAGACCTGTCAAAGGTTGCAAAGAACTACAATATCTGGTCATATCATATGGTTATCCAAGAGTTTACCAGTAGGGTCTTTGAGTCATAAATGACTACACATGCTCAAGAATATCCTGTATGATACTTACTCTCTCCAGACCAGTGACTTTCTCCTGAGACCTTAATCTCTAGCTGCGTAAAGTAGGTATCTTGCATTATTGTGCTTTTGGAAGTTTTCAAATAATTTTGTAAAACTTATCAAAGGAGAAACAAAACAGCAGAGAGGAAGACACTTTTTAATTATGGGATGCAATAAATGCATATTATACAGGATTTTGAAGTAGTATCTGGGTGTTTATTTCTGAAATATGACATGCAGTCACAAAATATCTACATGGAAGTGTACTTAAAATAATCAATTGATACAAACTGTTGTATTCAGATCTTAATTTCAGTCACAGTCTTACGTATGTGATCACACTGATTATCAAAAATAGTGTGCTAATTACAAAGAGAGCAAGTACTTCACCATCCATAATGATTTGTTTATTATAGGTAACAATAACATTACTCCCTCTCCTATCAAGCATCAAAAAATAAAATATAAACATGCTTTCATCCAGAATACTTCCTAAAATAGAGTTGCATTGGATTAGGATCAAATTTTGAATTCTTATGAAATCACAATAAAACAATTGGATTCGATACAAACAGTATTTTATTTTAATGAATTTCCTGGAAACTAATATCAAGTTTTCAGATTTATTGCTGTTTATCTTATGATGATACTTACTACCTTCTACTAGCACTATTAATGCACAAAATCTATAGTGTTAATGTGTTCTTGGCAATTGTACTTTTTTCTTATTACCATCATTATAACAATAGCACTTGAGAGTTAGAGAAGCCCAAAATACCACAAAAGTTTAACAAAAAAGTCTACTTTTAAAAGTATATATTTAAATTGTAACTATTTGTATAGGGTTTCTATACTATACTAATAATGGAAATGTATTAAATTGTTTTAAAAATGGTAAGAAGTTTCCTTTCCTATGGTGCACAGTCAGCACAGCAGTTTTGTTATCTTCTTTGATGTAGTCTAGTATCCTTTATAACGAAGTAGCTTTACTGATGCAATTGCTTTGTTGTTTTTCTTTCTTTTATAGAATCACTACTGCTAAGGTTAGGATGGTTGGATGCTAAGAATTTTGATAGGTTAATTCTAAGGTCATTTTGACTTTAATGGTGTTCAGAGTCTGTATGTGACATAACCTCATCTGACAAGTAGGAGGATCAAACCAAGTTGCTGATTTTCCTTTTGCTTTTGAAAAAAATCAATAGATTAAGGTTTTTTGGACAGGGATGTAGAAGATTTCAATATATCAAAAGACTGGTTTAAGTTCTTGTGCTTATTTTAAATTGAGATTAGTGCAAAATTGCAAAAGAAAAAATCACCCATACTCCTCTAAAAATATAAAAGTAGCAAATATGCAATTTCAATATGCAAATATGCAAATATGCAAATATTACAGTTTCAAGATCAGAAATAAAAGGAATGAGCTCATTGGCATTTCCGCGTGTAATTTTCAATGTGTGTCAAAGATGTGTTATATTTATCTCACCTAATTTCAGGAACAGACCCAGCTGAGGCTCCTGGTTAAAGATTTCTGTTATAGCTGTTAGAGCCACTTTTCACTTCTCTGCATAGTAACTACAATACAAATAATACAGCAAATCTGAAAGGAATTCAAAGAAAAGAGGGTGGTTTAACAACATCCTGTGCTGCATGGAATTAACTATTTGCTCCTCCTTTGTTTCTGGACAAAGTGTTTACCAGTTAACCAGGTCCATTACTTACTTTATATTTAACTTATAAAGTAAGCCATCACTTCTCTGAATTTCCCTGCCTTTCAGAATCTAACTTGCACAAATAGATCATGTAGTCATACTGAGTCAATGGAAGCAATGAAAGAGGTATTTACATCCCTAATTCTGATGAGAGTTTTTGCAATATTTACATATTTAGTTCTACAGATGTTTGTGATATTTCCCTGCAGAGCATGTTAACTTTGACCTAACACCTCACTAATGTGGCTTCCTGGCTTCTGTGCTATTACTGGCCCGTGGTAGTCAGCTTGAACCACAAACATCACTGTGTTTCTCTCTCCAGAATGTCCTTGGTATTTTTAATGATTTTTCACTCCCTTTCTTTTGAAAGAGGAGCCAGGTAGTGGACGAAAGAAAAAGGCTTTTGCCAAATTACATGTGTTCTTTTCAAAAGCTAGTAAGAACAAAGGATATTTGGTTCCCAAGTTACAATTATTTTATGCTAAATGAAACGCTTTTAATGGAAGTGAATTTATGAATATTTAATATTATGTGCAAAATCCCTTTTGATAGAGTGCCCTCTCTGGGGCACCAGGCTTGGTCAATTTCTAGCATGTTTAAGTTGGCTAAACACAAAAATACAAGGCAGTATTTACTGGATAAAGTAATATACATAATATACAGCTAAGACTAATAACTTGTGAAGCTGGGCTTTAATATTGTCATCACCTCCAAAAAGACACCTTAGCAGTTGACCAGACTCTTGCTGGTAAGTTTGTAGCATTCTGTTGCTATTTGAAATGGCCTGATGTTCAGTGTTTCCGAGCTGTAGACTCCTATTTTGGTTTAGATAGTTTTATGCCTTTTCATGTCAGTGTTTTTGCTTTTGAATCCTTTACTTACCAGCTATGCCCAGCTCAACATCCTTACTTCTGTCATAAATTTTGTGTTTGCAATTCTCTCTTGCACATGTCTATTTGATATACTTTTTCGTGTAATTTTGACCTGAAGATTCCCACCAAAGATGCTCAATATTTCTTAAAATAAGCACACTTGCAGTACTTTCTCTCATGACACTGGCAGTACATTCCTTCTCTTCTTGACATCAGTACTTTGCAGTTTATTCAAAATATTTGTGACATCTTAGTCTTTGGGACTTCTGTCTTTGCATGAGAACATTTCAAATTCTGTTCTAAAGCCTAATTAATACGGAGTGAAAGCAAAGTTTGTGATGTTTAAAAAACAATAAGAAAAGATGACCTTGCAGGGAGAGCATGTTGAGAAGGGCTTTGATCTTCCTTAAGCCTTTCGAGTTCATGGCAAAGAGGAAAGTAAATACTGTCTGGTTTCACTTGTCTTGTGTAGGTTTATTTAGACTGACAAGTTCTTAGAGTATACTGCGAAGTAAATGCATGTTCATATTTCATTTTAAGGAATGCAACTGGTTAATATGTTAATCATAAGTGAAATATTTTTAAATAATAATGAAAATGAAAAAAAGTGTAGTGCACTGTTGATATTTATATTATGTGACTTTATATGCTTTTCCTAAGTTGCTGTTTAAATTCAACATAGTAAATATGTCAAAGTGCTCTTAGTGCCATAGCACCCATACCTGTGTCTTCTGTCCAAGAAGGAAGCACAGATAATATTGTCAGTGGAATTTAATAATGGAAATTACTTTTTGTAGTATAGATAATACCTAGTGATAAAATTGAGATAAAAATTAAAAGTTTGGAGAAATTAGCCTTATTGTTTAAATAGGAACCTATGTTTTGTTTAGATGCAAACTACAGTAGAATAACCTGAGTATTTACATCAATACAGTTAGCTTAGTTTTTATGGCTACTTGTAGGGTTTGTAATAAATTCAATCCAAAAAGTTTGTTGGGCTACTTCTACTTTATATTTTTAAATTGCCACTACTGCCTCTTTCTTAAACACTTTTCTCTTCCATTAATTTGTAATGAAAGAATTAAAACTCATTTAGTAGCCAAATATATGAAATGAGGTACGATGAGTGCTGCACCCTCCTGCCCTGAGGTCCCCAGTACAACATATGGACCTGTTGGAGAGAGTCCAGGGGAGAACCACAAAAATGGTGGGAGAGCCTGGAGCGCATCTCCCTTGAAGACAGGCTGAAAGAGCTTGGGTTGTTCAGCCCAGCGGAGAAGGTTCTGTAGCGACCTTATTGCAGTTTTCCAACAACTAAAGGGGACGAACAAGAAAGATGAAGAGGGATTTCTTAAAAGGGCATGCAAGGATAGGACGAGGAGGAATGGCTTTAAACTGAAAGAAGGTAGATAAGACTAGGAAGAATTTCTTCACTCTGAGGATGGTGAGACACTGGAACAAATTGCCGACAGGTCGCGGATAACTTGTCACTGGAAATGTTCAAGGTCAGGTTGGATGGGGCTTTTAGCAACCTGATCTAGTGAAAGATGCCCATGGAAGAGAGGCTGGACTACATGATCTTTAAGGTTCCTTCTAACCCAAACCATTCTATGATTCTTTCTCTTTTTAGAATGTCTTCAGACCAGGTCTGCTTCTAGATAAAACCCTTCATCTTGTCTGAGCCAAGACTTTGATATAAGGTTTCTCTTTCCTTGAGAAGTCAGATTGATATGAAGTATTTTGTATTCCATGCTGAACAGAAGAAACGAAACAGAAATTCTTCTATTTATAGCTGAAAGTACACTATCATCCAGGACCGATTTAAGGTAATAAGCTTAATTCAAAGTCAGAAATGTGCACTATCTAGAATTCCAGCGGCCATAAGAGTGAATGCGAGAACAATATTTCTCCTCCCACACTGTAGCAAAAAGCTGGAGTTATGCTGACAATTAGCATAGTAAACACTTAAAATTGCAGAGGAGGTCAAATAGACTTAAATGTTAAGACAAAGTAATAGAACAATGCAATTCTCAAATATTTTGACCAAATGTCAAGATAAAAAAGACAAAAAGGCAATTAATTTGTTTTTTTAATTGTCCTTTTTTTAGATAGGGAAAAGGGATTTGCTTTTAGAAGTTATGATTTCTGTATTAGATGGTCACAAATGATCAAAGCTAGTATTTCACTTACACTTTTAAATTTGCCTTGATGCTTGTACTGCAACGTAATCTTTAGCTATTTTATGTGTCATTCTTTTCATACATAGATAGTTAAACTGCAGAGTTAAATCCTTGAATACAGTGCACAGTACTTCTGACACAGAAAAGATATAATAGAAGTAGAAAAACAAAAAAAAACCAAAAAATGTCAAGGATGACTGAGAGCTGATTTCTGTATAAGAAGAAATTAAACTAGCCCACTTGAGTTCAGAAAAGAAATGATTGGCAGGGGAAAAGAAAGAAACCTGAGAAATAGAAAACAATTGTTTGCTTTTTCAACAGAAGATCTGTTCCAATGAACTAAAATTGACCAAATTCAATATGAAAAAGAAAGCACATTCTTCACAAAATACACAATTAAAATATGAAAGTCCTTGAAGTAAAAAAGTTGCACCAGTTTAAAGCCACCAGAAACAATTCAAGAAAATAAAATACACCTAAGGTTATGACCAGAGCACTCCATTCTTTTCTCAAAAGGTTTCTGAATGGCTATTAGCTAGAAGCTAGGAAGATATTCTGTTGAAGTATCGTTACATATAATTCTTTTATTTTTCAGAATTTTCTCATTCATTTGTATTGCCATGTAGTTGAATAGTTGTCTGTTTTGCTGGGTTTTTTTAATATTCTTGTTTGCTAGTACACAATTTACTACTTGGAAAAAAAATAATAATGTGTGTGTAAACACATGAAAAGTGCCTCAGAATGTAGAGACACAACAGTCCACCATAACTAATCCTGTATTTAGCTGTGTATGGGCTAATAAAAGCCATGATTACAAAAGATAGTACAGTTTCCAAAATAACACGGCCAAAGCAGCCTCAACTAGAAATACAAGTCAGTGTGTTTTACCACTGCATCGTTACCTCTATGCTGTGTTTAGTGTGCTAACTATATAGCACATTCTGTAATGTATTACAGCCAAATCATGGCTGACCTTTCTACTTTTCCTGTCCTCTATAYATTGTTTTCTTAGCTATGCAGAGTTAAGGTTAAGGAACAGAAGTTGAATTTGAATCAGTCATTTTGCAATCTTTGATTAATAAATTGTCAAGGACTTGAGCATTGCTCTTATTTATTATTTTCCATTATTATTTTATATGTATCAACATTATTGCCGAGCTTCTTGGATTTCAAAGCTGTAGTTGTGTCATCCTTCATTATTCTTCACTTGATCTTTGGAGCTTGCTGCATTGTCTGCAAAAGAGAAAAGAAGAAATGAACAATAAATTCCAATTTTAATGTAACACAGTAGAAGTGATAAATTGTTTTGGCATGTCATAGAAACTAAATGAATTTCAGAAGATAAACATGTGTTGAAATTTATAGGGTATAAACTTCATTTTGTATGGCTATTATAAATCACTGGACAAAAAACTGTAACATACTTAGGATCATCCTTTGTTCTACTCTACCTCTGAGCATTTATATCCATCAAAAAAATTACAGCTCAAGTAGGATTTAAGGTGTCTTTTATTTACAGGTGATGATAATGACAAACAAATCCTTACCCAGTGCACTATGCAAGCTTAGAAGCAAAACTGAAAGACAGGAAAGCATGATATCATCAAAATAAATGTAACTATTTACATTTTTTAACTTAGRAGAATCAAATGTCTTGTATGAGGTGGTTGATTCTGTGGAGTTACAAGATGAGGAACACATTTGGAGTAGATGACTACAGTGCCTATAGTCTGTTGTGTGCTGGTGGACCCAGTTTCATCACAGAATATCATCTGTTTCTCAGAAAGTATTCCAGTGGTCACTTAAAACAACCCTTAAGCTGGCTTTCCCTCCAAAGTTAAGTGGTTTTCTTCAGTCTGCTTTTAGGGGATGTTCTATGGATGCTCTGAAGTTCCGTGAGAACTGCTTGAGTGCCCAATGTGTGGAACAAAAACATGCCAAAGACTCTTCACATTCCAGTACATTTTAAATTACAAATACAGATAGCCTTAAAGCAAMTTCATCTCTCCACTTGGTGTAAAGGAATTCTTCTGTACGTGACATGTACAGATGTGCTTATTATAGGTGTTGAGCAGATAAATTATGTTTTTGTAGTACATGCTAGAAAGGCTGTCTTTGTTAATTCATACATCATCTTCACACGAATAGTTTTGTCCTTCATGACTGTTTAGAAGCCTATGGTAATTTTTCCGGATTCTTTTTGTTTGTTTGCTTTTGTTTGGGTGTTTTTCTATTAATTATGTGGAATCTCGAAATACTTATGTTGCACATCTTAAGAAGCATTCTGCAAATTCAGTGGATTATTCAATTTTTTTACAGATGTTTCTCCTCAAGATAGGTAATGCTTCTTAGTTTATTTTATTATTAAATCTAGAAAAGAAGGACTCTGTATCCTTGATGAATCAGGTCATGGAAATTTTTAATTAATTTTTACAAGCAGTTATCAGAGTCATCATGGACACAGACACACAAACACTTACAGACACAGCAAGACAACTTAGTATTTTCACTTTTAAATACTATAAAAAGATTAAGATTACTTGAAACTAATAAGTTACTCCAAAAAGCTGAGATTCTGTAAAATTTTCTGACCACACCGATTGTGTAATATTAGGAATCATTTCAGCCACAATGGACTGGGAGGACTTCAGCAGCTTATCTCTTGTTTTTGTCTTGTAATGTCTGTTTTGAAGTGTACTAACCTACTGAATTAATGGCAAAGATGAGAGGAAACAGTGCAATTCAACAAATATTTTGTTAACCTTCATAATGATTTATCAACTAACAGCAATTAATTTTAACACACAAAAATAAGTTTCCCCTTTCCTGCCTCCTTTCGTCATCTAAATTTCCACTGTCCGTAAAATGAAGACTAAATTGTTCCCTAAAATTGTGTTTTAAAGAGAAATTAAAATTTATTGCCAGAAATCTCAAAGGAGGCAATATTTGTACACCAAGGTAATGAAAACTTTTCTTATAACATAACAATTTACAGTCTTATTTATAGTTCATTAACTAGGATAATTGTAATGGGTAGTAAAATTTGGGGTTACTGGCTATCATACCAAGGACTCCAAGTTCCTAGGTATCTAATTCCAGTCTACTGTTACCAGAGTGTTAGGTAATGAACTTCATTCTTTAAGAAACCAAATTCTGGTCTATGTTTTTGTAATTTTGGTCTTTTCCTTCTGACTAGAAGCAAAAATTTGTGAAAATGTTATAAGAAACCATTTAATGAGAGATTTAGAAACTTTTGGATCTGTCCTCACAATAGTTTGAAGGGCAGTGAGTTGTTATTCAGAATTGTTATTGTTATTGTTATTGTTATTCAGAAGTCAGGAAAGCAGGAATAGATTAACTGGTAGAAAACCAACATGCTGAGGAACACAGGACAAAAGGAGGAGGGAGAGGTAGAAAGAGGAGGAGGCAAGAACAGAATTATGGATGACAAAAAGCTTGGAGGATGGGTCTCAGAATTTCCCACTGAATTTTACTTTTTGTAGTCACTTACTGGCTAAACTACAGGGATTAGTGATACAAAAAATAAATAAATTTTTGTGTTTTGGAGTGGGGAAGGGATTAGATCTGCAATTCTATACTCTTAAAGGCACACAGGTTAAAAACAATTAAGCCTGCAATAATACTAACAGAAAGGAAGCTAAGTGAAACATAACATCAGAACTGAGCAGTATTCATTAAAAATAGATAATAGTTACTAGGACCACTGAACAGAAATATAAATTATTTCAAAACTCTGTGTCCTTGTTCAACCCATAATTTTTTTCTTCTCTGCTTTTGAGTTATGACAGTAAGGATCTTTTTTTTCTTTATTATAGCTAATGAAAATAATTTTATTCAAATTGATATATTTAAATTCATGAATATGTAGGAATCCGCTCCAAGACACAGTGAGTTATAGCTGAAAGGACAACAAATTTTTGCAAAAATTGCAGTACTGAGAGAAGTAACTAGAAAAATTCTCACTTACAAAACCTGTAATTAGGACTTGCATGTAATTGCAAACCGAAATCCTCAAGGGTATCAAAGATATCCCTGCACATGTATCTGAAATTATCCTTGTAAAATTGTTTGTCTATTCAAATTTTTCCTGCCTATTAAATTGTCCCATTATAATAAAAAAGCTACAAGGGGAACATCTTAATTAATATCCATAGAAATGAGAACTGTTAATGCATTCTCTTAGAACGGCATTTCTAAATGTTCACACCAGGGTGGTGGACAAAGGCAAAATAAAGCMACATTGACTTCAGTTTGTATATCTCTGTCTCAGGGCTCCACTGTTCGCCCTATGTCAAATACTTCTATGTTTTGACAGAGGGAACTGAACCTGATTTTACAAAGAAATACATGGAAAACATATTTCACGCTTGGAAATCACAGACTTCCATTAAGAAAATTTGCATCCTATACAGCCGCAGATTAATATTTAGGAAATTGGACCCTGAAGCTATGAATATAGTGCTAAAATGGCGAGCCACTCCTCAGGTATGAGTGTCCAAGCTGTAAATTGTTAGCATGGCCTCTAACACGGATTTGTTCTCTCCAGGGATCACTTATTCCCTGGTAATTCCTGGTCATTTTTTCATGGATATCAAGAGTTAGGGGTCACTTGGAATAGATGGCATAGAAAAGTCTTTTTTTCTGAGGAGCTGGAAGTTTATTAAAATGGGTATGAAGAGTGCTATGTCACTTTATAAGGTCCAGAGAATGGACCTTGGCCCTATTTAATTTGCTATTATAGACATAGTATTCACATAGCCAAACTGATTTAATATGATTGTGTATATTTAATTGAGGTATAGTATGTACCTTGTTCATAAAGTTAATTTTCAGCATAGATTAAGCTAACCTAAATTAGGTTAATGAGCCCCAGGGCCCCAGTACTGTTCAACCAAAAGAAAAAAAAAGGAAAGGAGAAAAAAAAATTAGCTCAAGATTTTGAWTACTTTCTTAAGATAATTCACTGCCTTCATTGACTACAGAAGCAGYCTCAGGACTTTCTACAAGCTTCTTTCAGTGTCAATTTAAGCATTACAAATAATTGTCTTCCATTACATAGGACAAATCAAGTCCTTGACATCCACTTCTGCAATGTTCAACTATTAAAATAAGCTCAAGTTTTCTTATTTTTCAAATGGTTCTGTTGCTCCCAAAGACATTTCTGAGTTTATTCTTGAGGAAGTTAAGTGAGTAAAATATACATCTTTTCCTTATCTGCTAATGCAGTTGGTGCTAATAAGCAAAGTCTTTGCATCTGGAGACTTACAAATCTGGAGCAAACTGAGAGGAGGTAAAAACATATGAAGTTCACATATATATTGAAAACTTCAATTATTTAACAATTGAAAAAAGCAAAAAAAATTATCCCTCCTTTTCTTTTGAAATACATAGCAGAACTCTTGCTTCTAGTTTCATAATGACTTCATCTTGTGACAAAAGATTTAAAAGCATCAAATGAAAAAAAAAAGCACAAACAAATAGCATTTTGCATTGAGAAAGAAGGAAGTGTATTCTGAGAAGTTTCGTGGATATATCTTCCTTTTGCTTATTCTGGACCTAGTCTGGGGCAACAAGCTGTAGGTAACCCTGCTTGAACAGGGAGCTGGACCAGATGACCTCCTTTCAGCCTCAACCATTCTGTGATTCTATAACTTGTTACAAATTATGATGTGACTTTATCTGTGGCTTTGTAYCAACAACAGTATTAGTAAAAAATGCTGTACTTTCATTGTCTGATGCTTGTTTCATTAAATTCTTTCATAGCACAGTAAAGTGGTGGCAGTTTTGAGGGCAAAAGGAAGTTCATATACTTAAAAAAGCCCCTATGTTAATATACAAAAGTTTACAGGTTATCATTATTCAGTTGATATATTTACTCAATCAATGCCCAAAATAACAGATTAATGATAAAGTGACTGCTTATGCTCAATATTTATGAAAAAATACTTCAAAAACATTGTTCATTCAAACCTACATAGAATTTTAAAAGATGCAATAGAACTGAARAAGTAGTTAATTATTTTGACATTGCTTAAATGTATTTGCTCAATTGCTTTATAATTTTTTTTTCCAGATTAAAATATTTTATGGAGACAAATTATTTTGCCAAGGAATATTTGGATATAGAATGTTTCATTTCAGAGAAGAGTAGTTGTTCTATCAGTCAAAATACAGAGCGTACAAAGGAATCTTTTCCCAATCATCACAGCAGTCTGAAATGAAAAGCACTGTTCTGCATTTTGCTAAAGAGTTTCAACATTTTGCTTTATAGTCACCGTTGGTGTTCTAATTTTGTGTACTAACCAAAGTGTCTCACTTTATGCAAACACCTTCGCCTATCTGAAAGCAGTGTCAGGTTTCTGTGCAAAACCAGAAATGTTAAACAGTTCATTTTTCACCTAAAACCACAACAAAACAAAGCAAAAACTGAAAACCATTTTGTTTTTTCTATTGTACCCATATCAGACAAAAGGAATGTCAAACATCAAATTTGGCTTAAAAAACCCAGATTTTTTACCACCTGCACCTGCAAAAATATTTAGTATTGAATGATCAATGTTTTCTTGTTAGCATTTGAAACACTGCAACAGGAAGTTTTCCAGTTGGAAAATTCCTAAATAAGAATGAAAATACATTAATGTTCATCTGGTGCTTACATGAACTCCAAAAATTTTTCTCGTCTTGCATAGATTAGTTAAGAATGTGAAAGACATTCAAAGTTTCATGGATTTAGACTCAGGTCCTATGCAGCCCCACAGGGTTACTTTCACATAATCCTATTTGAATTCGTAAACCTGCCTCTTTAAACCCTATCTTTAAGTATTATATAGATCCTATCATGAATATGCAGTTATTGACTTCCTCCTCACTAAGAAGGGTCAGTGTTCCTTCTTAGGAACAGAGTACCAGTTCTCTTGGTACTTGGCTAAGTCCTAAACAACTTGTAAGGCAACAACTGAAATTCCTGAGTTGGGTTTTCCACACTGTGGCCTTTACATTCTGCATAAACACAGCTTAGCATTTTCTAATAATTTATAACTGGGGATAAAACACAGCACTGAACTCGTTCTTTATGAGTAAAAAACTAAAAACAACTCTTCCGAGACAATAATAAATGTGGACGTATCTGCCCCAAATTGTATTCGTCAGGATCATGATGACAGAAGCAAGGAGAAATAAAGATCTCTCTTTAGTAGCTTATGCCAAAGGTATTCAAATAGAAGGAAATGTGTGATTTTGAGCTTTTGGTTTATTATATTTTTTACCTTTTTATCTTTATTATATTTTTTACCGGATTAACAAAATATTTGTTTTCCAACCATGTGCTGAAGGACTGTCAGAAATATATACCTGGCGAGAAGGACCCATGCCACTATACAAGAGAAGGATCGTGGGGATTCTCCAGCCTTGTGGCACAGACCAAGTGTGATGACTGCTGGGAAAGGGGTGTGATGTTCATTATAAATTCTCATCAGGCTGAACAAAGACATCGGACCACTTTTCAGGAACTCTTATGTTTTTATTATACAATACACTTCAATAAGTTCTCAACTTCCACCACAAACTCCACAAAGGTGCTGGCTAGGAAGCCACAACACAACGCTCATAAGGTGCTGCCTAACAAGCCATAACACACTTCCACAATCTCCTCACTCCCACAAGAGTGCTCAGTATAGAGTATGGGGTAGGATATGACGGCTGTTCTCTGCCCAGGAAAAACACATAGGATCTAAGGAACATCTCTATTCCTTAGATTCCACGTTGGTCCTGCCACGTGGATGGTCCGGAGCAGGGGTTGCAAGACAAAGAAAGCAAAAGAGAAAGAGAGGAAAAGAGAGGAGAAAGAGAAGAGATGGAAAAGAGAGAGAGGGGGGTCAAATCCACTCCCCTTTATAGTTAACCTGGTGCACATCGCTTATATAAATTAAGACATTTTGTGCATTTTGTTCACATGTAAACGACCAGCTCCAACCAACAACAAACTCCAGGAAGAGAGTTGGGAGGGGAACAATGATGACTGAGCACAAGTTTCAAAGCAGAGCAGGAAGCTGGCTCAGAATATCACTGCTCCACCTCCATAGGACCCTCTCCTCCAAACACTTTTCCTGTAGCAATACTCAGAATGTTTGATAGAAAACATGCTTAAGTCTGGTCCTCTACACCAAGTCAGGTTCATTGTGTTCAGAAGCTCATCCTAGAGCAGATGTGTTGTGGGAAGACATTTTGAGGGTTCTAAAACAGACCCAAGACTGCATTAATATTTAAGAAGTGTAGTCTGCCATAGATTTGGTGTTTCAACTCAGTCCTGGCTCTCTTATAATTATTACAATGAATATAATAAAAATACAACTTTGGTGAAATTTTCTACCTGTATTTTGTTGTCTTTATCTACTACATTATTTCCCAGCTAGCCATCATATCATGGATGCTTTAACTCAACTAGAAAACGAAATACTTTAAAATGTTGTATATGAAATAACAAGCTTAAGACATTAATGGAAACAGCAGCAATTATAACGACTAAAATTGAAATAAGACCAATTAGAAAGAATCTCTTATAATTTAAAAAGGTGAAAAGTGGATTATGATTAAAGCAGAAACTGGAGGAAAACCTTAATACATTTGGTCTAATCTTTTAAATTCACTATCCTGAATACACCTTCACAAGGTCTATAGGTTTGCTTTCAAACAACAGTCTCTTCACTTTCTGCAATAGTATAATAGTTTTCATATGCTATGACTTAGCCGAATGTCCTTATTCACATTCAATGAAATGAAAAGGAGTTCTTGAATTTTAAAGGAATTAACATATTGATAAAGCATTTTATATATATATATATATATATATATATATATATATATATATATATATATAATGTGTTATTCAGAAGGGTCTGAGTTAAAATGGGAATATCTTTTTTCCTTAATTAGTTCAGTGAAATAACTAATAAATAGATATTCTGTGATGAAGGCATTGTTTATCCATGAAACAGAATGTGTAAATGCCTTATGCACTTTTCTTGAGACTATATCACCCTCAGGGTCAGAAAGATGTGCTGGTGATCACAGTCTCCAGGGTAACAAGAATATAAGGCAATTAAAAAATAAAAATAAAATAAAATAGGATTATACAAGGTGAGTTCTTTATAAGTCTTCATTAAAATATTAATTTTTTTTTATATACACGAGAGCAGTACAAGTTGACCAAGGCATTTSGTTTTTCCACCAAAAGGTTTATATCCCAAGACTCTTCCAAGGTGCTTTTACAGCATGATAATGCTTCTTGACACACTAAGATTATGGCATATTAGCTATAAGTATGCCTTTCAAAAAATTTAGAAGCCAATTTTTTAGGTTTTTTCAGGAACATTGGAGAATACTCACAGCCTTCAAATAAGAAATGGATAGATATTTTCAGCTTTTAAACTGAAACTTGATGTACCAAAAGAAACAATAAAAGAAYATGAAAATTCCTCAAATAGTATCTAAAGGTGAAATATGAATTTAGTTTTGAGCTCACCACAGTACATAAAATGTTATGTACTTTTGCAGTAATGTTTCTAAGAAATTATGTTCCATTTGTAGTCACAAATCAGACACAGGACTTCGAATAATGTTCTTTGGGGTGAGAGGGGAGAGCAAATGTGGAAATTGCCATGTAGACAGTGTTTATTAACATATCGGAGCTTACATTTCTATGTCTTTACTGCACTAGAATATTTAGCTCAATGGACATATTTTGCAAATTCCTCCAAACAGAAGAATAAAATGTTAGTTGCAAATTCTTTTCATTGTTAATGTAACTCAGAGTACATAAAGAACCTAATACAATAAAGAGCTATTAGCTATTTAAATTGATTTGATATGTATCAAAGTATCATATTAACATAAATACCTTATGCTTTAATTAAGTTCATGAAAGCCAGTACAAGATAAAGATGAAATGAACAAACAACATTATCTAATAGCATTCCTGTTGACAATCTAATAGCATTTTCTTTTGACCATTTAGGAGCATGTTTCCTGTAGAAGTCACTCTTATTGCTCCAGAAAACTGAAAAGCTAGTTACAAAAATCAATTGGTAAAGCGCTGCAACCTGTGTAAAATTTTGTGCATCAAAAGAAAAGGAAAGCTCATATTTGTATCAAATGTCTATTTCATGATCTTTAGCACTTCAACACACAGTTTTCAGCATTTCACTGTCATTAGCAATTGCAGTAAATTTTGTTGTGTTGCTTCATGCTAAACATGTTTTGGACTTTTTTTCATGTTGTCTGGAACATTTTTTGACAGCAATTGAAAAAAAAAGATAGGTAAATGAGCACCCACATCATCACAGCACTTTTCTAACAAGCCATTCAGTTTCTTTCTAGCATACCACTTTCCAAGCATAGTTGTAAAGGCATTCAACTGAAGGTGAAGCTAAAAGAGCAGAAAACAGTGAAGATAGATGGTCAAGTTACTGCACATACATAGAGCAAGGCTGTAAAAAATTTCACTTTAGAAATTTAAACAGCGGTAGGAAAGCTAGTACATGAATGGAAGAGAATGTGTACAACAGCTTTTGCACGGTGTTCAGCAAAACCTGAACAGGTCTAGGGACTGAAAATCATTCACCATTCAAATCCTTCTCAGGTTCAAACTCTTAGAGTTTTGGAGGTCAAAATTTAATGAAAAGCCAGTGTCAGAAGACKGAGACTGAGCTCTTCTAGAGGCCCCAAGTCCTGATAGAGTTCTGTCATTACTTGTTCCTATTTTGAAAGACTGAAAAACTCATTTTAGTGCAACACATTGTGAAAGTTGCCAGCATTGTTGCTGAAAACCATCTCATTAGCAATGAGCAAATAAGCAAAACAGGTGAAGAATTTTATATGGAATTTTACAGAGAATTTAAATCTCTTGAGAGAATCTGCTGTCAGATTTCTTCTGTCACTATGCTGTCTGGTGCATACACATACAGACACACGCACTTGCACACACACACAGACATTCTTTTATCAAAGTTTTGGTTCTCTAGTCTCTATGTTGCTTTGGAAATCTAGCTGTGTGCAAACATCATCTTCTAATTGGTCCAGAGATAGTAAATGCGATGGTACTTTTTTCCTTCTAATTTTTTGATTTCGAAAAATGCATTTCATTAGAGGATATGGAAGCCGTTGATGATTTTGAACAGAAATTACTTAATTCAAATTGCTATGGTGAAGCCTTACTCATTAATTTTAGTTATGACACATATTGATAAAAATATTTTATCAATAACAACTCAGAGTTAAGTACGGAAAAGTACATAGTTATAATTCACTATAAATTACTTGTAAGTAAAATACAGTTTGGTGGTGAACGGTTTTCTGATTCTTTACTGGGCTTCATTTTAGTGAGAAGTTACAAAAGAAAATCCCTAAAAATCCCTAGCAGACTAGGATTGCTTGGGCATGGTTTGAGATTACAAAGTGATCATCCGAGCACAGGTAGGCTGGGAATACATGAGCACATGTAACTTTTGGGGGTAACTATTTTATAACTTGAGAACACTGATCTCATTAAAATCCACCCAAGATGTGTGTGTCACTCTGCTGAACTGGACTTCGAGCAATGGATCATTAAAGGGAGTTTTTTGAAGGCTTCCAGAGAACTCAATGTACACTTGGCCAAGTGATTCACATCGTTTCCTGCCACTGTCAGAACTATCTCTCTGTGTGTCAGTGAAAGGGATAGGAAGTATTTTTGATCTTCAGAAAAGCAGGAAAGAAACAGAAATCCTTCCAGTCCCTTTAAAGTGTTACAGTTTAAAGCACTTAGAGGTTAACAAATATGCATTAAGCAGAAAGTTCACTTGGATACCTCTCATCATTCTTAAGTCAAAATATTTCTGTAGTGGAAGGAGTATGGGTTACCTGCATTGTATATTTATCAGTTTCATCTCCTTCGCTATGATGCCTTCTCTACTCCAACGAGTCAGTCATTGAGGACTCCAATTAATATTTTCTGTAGATAAACCTCTCATTTTTCAATGCTTTACAAGCAGCTCAAATACGAGGTGTACTCATCCAAATGGATGAAAGCATAACTTTTATTTTAAGAACTTTTATTTCTTATATCAGAGCTTTTGTGTAACTAATCCTTGATTCTAACAGCAACAACTTCATTCATAAAGCCTGAGGTGTGGGTTACTAGCAATTAATTTCTCTGTGTTCGTGGGCTAGATTATTTTTACAGTCTCTTTTCTTATGTCCTCATTAATAATTATAATTCCACCTACTGTATTTTTCTTTTCTATGTCAGCTTGTATAATGAAAATAAATCTATTGAAGAAGTAGAATTTTTATAAGAAGTGAAGTTTGGGGGTTTTTTAATTTTTTTTTTTTAATCAGCAGGTGCAGCTTCCTTTACATACGTATTCATATACATACATATTTCCTGTACATACATACTTCAGCCAAGAAACTCTTTAAATTATCGATATATATTTTCAGTGAAACTAGCAGAACACTGAGGGCTTGAGGAAATAAGTATTTTTTAAAATTCTGACACTTGTGAAAGAAAGTTAGTTTTAGAACTGTGAGCTCAGTATTTATTTCTAGCAAAATATGGCAATTTTTAACTCATTTAACTCAGAATTCAACAAGAAAATATACTAAAACAGTAACAAACTTGTGTCTGCATGAAGTAACTTTAACCAAAATAAATGATATTTTTAATGAAATTGCAAATTTAATTTTAAAAGGTGGAATTTTGCTGTTTAATTTTTAACACATGATATGTCCATTTCAATTTAAGAAACTGAACTATCCTTCAGCAACAACGGATCAAAATTACACCTTTTCTGGATCCATGTAATTACTTCTTCAGAGACTATGTATGGACATGCAGATACTGACGGGAATGATTAATGTGGCCTCCAATTATTTCACTTTTAAAATCTGGAAACCTTAATTGATTGTTAGTGTTAAAATATGCCTATCAACCTAGGTTACACACTAAATCCTGATATCTCCATTCTTTACATGCTTCTCTGAGGAGATTACTTACATGGAATATTAAAAAAGTCCTCTTTCAAGATCCCAGTTTTACTGGCTATATCAGGTACTTCGCTCCAGGTCTTCTAAATCCCATATTATAGGATATTCCTGAAGAATTTTTCCTAAACATTTTTTTGTTTGCTTGTTCAACGGCAGCTCTTCTACTTTATATAGAGTAGAATTTCAGTATTTATTCAAACTGTTTTTTTTTTTTAATTTGGGAATTGATAGATATATATATATATATATATATATATATATATATATATAACCATATGTATGTCTTTAGTCAGAAAATATTTTTATTGTCTATTCAAAATGCAACAATTTCCATTACAAAGTCTCTAGACCCCTGATAGGGCACAAGTACTTTCATTTGACATGTTTCTCCAAATATTCTCTTCACCAGGAGAGGTGACCTTTCAATCTTTTCACAGGGGTCTTCCTATAGTTCTCGCCATATGTCAGGGGCCATGTAGAGACATGTTGTTGTACTATCTTTGATCCTATTTTATCCTGTCTTTACTGTACCTGGAATCCACTTGAAATGCCCTCCTACAGATTTCCAGCATCTGCCAACACTTGCAATCAGTCAGTGTAACAAGCCACCCTGTTGTTTTAGTTTAGCACTTTCCTAGGAATATGCACCAACAAGCTCTTCTAAGCTCATTCCATCTGTCTAGAATCATAATTTTGTTTCTTTCCTCCTGAAAAGGTTACTAATTTATTGATGACCATTGATGGCTTATCAAAATTTACAATATTTAGGTATGAAAAAAGGGATTAGAGCAGACAAGCAGGAATCTGAAATTATTGTATCTTTATGAATGGTGAGATGGAAGTTAGAAAAAAAAAAAATTTCAATTTAATTTAAAAGGAAAAAATGTTACAGGCTCTTATGACTGGAAATTAGAAGTAGTCTAATTTAGACTCAGTGTACATTCTTACTAGTGAAATTAACTAACCCAAATTAATGAACTAAGTATTAGGAATCTCTCTTCAAGTGAGATTTTGAAATTGACTGTTTTTTACCCCTAAAGTATTCTAATGAACTTTCATCATTTGTTGTGTACAGTAAAAGATGATTACAGTCATCCTGTGAAAGAGTACTCCAAAATCAGATGGATGATGCACAGTCTTAAAAAATGCACTTTCAGTTAAGTTGCTCTGTGTTCCATATGTAGATTTTAGTAGGGCAAATCTCATTAAAAAATAAACAATAAAAAACAATAAAAAACTGCAAACCACCATATATCATTTGTAATTTAACTTATGTGTATTAAGTGGCCTGTATGAACCAAAAGCAGACTGAAACATAAACTAAGAAATGAGCTAATTAAATTATTTGTTAGCCAAGTAACCCTTAAGAAAAAAATGATACCCTGGTTGTCAATGTCATGTGATCTCAGGAAATGTGAGACAGATTGGGAAGTTTCTAGTTAATTAGAAATTTCCTTAACCAGAGAGTACTTGGGGTTTTTTTTCAGGAGCAGAGAACAGAATTCAACTAAAGTACAATTACTTTAAACGCATGGAAACTTTATTTTATGTTTTATTATCTAAGATTTGATCTGGAAAATTCCTGAAGGAATATTTTCCATTGAATTCTGTCTCATCGTCAATGATAAGGGCAGGGTAAACAAAAGGACGTGAGCCCAGGGACACTTCATGGCATCATACCTGTTTCAATGGCCTGAACTTGGGGATTGAAATCACAGCTTTAATTCACCCTGCGGTCTAGTAAGGGCTTGGATTCACAGCTCTCAGCACACTAAACAAAAGACGTCTAAACTAGGTGATAGGAGATGCTTCAAGAAGTTGTCTTTGAAGTCCCAGCCCCCTAAGCATTTTTTGCTTCCTACCTCACCAGTTTCATTCAGACACCCTTAACACTGATGTCTGTACCTGTCAGACATAAACTAGAAAATCCTTATTTCTTCATTGATAATAAAAGGTATTCATTTCAGATGTAAATATCCACATGGGTAAAAGCCTAGAGTTAGATGATGTGAAATCCTTCCCTAATTTCCAAAACATATGAGTTAGACRGCTTGAATCCAATTTCAAGTATGTGAATCCTAGCTTGGTGTATGTTTCATTTATTCTGCCAAATTGCTGGAAACTCTTGATATGTTGAATAACAGGAAACTAAGTTTCTAGACTAATTAAAAAATAAGCATTTTATGTTCAACGTATTCCATGCTAAAATTCTGGAAAGTAGTTTACTAGTCCTCTGAGCACTTTTGAACTTTCTTATTAAATGATTTAAAGATCTGGAATGTGAAAATCAGTCTTATATTTTGAGTCATCAGGCCCACACTCTACATTACTTACACTCAAAAAGCCATTTCTTAGTTTCTCTTCTCAGTCACAGCTGAACTTGCCCAACAGATTATTCTTCTAGAGTGCCCATTTGCAATGTGGAGGCACAGATCTCTTTCCAGCAGAAAGCACACCTTCTCTGTGGTCCTCCAATGCAGACACATCTGTGGATTTATGGATGATACATGGAAACTCCATCTAAAATCACAGTCTTCAAAATAAAGTCTAGATTACTACCTAACTCTAGAGTATGCAAGAAAGATGGTTTCACATCAGAGCCCAGGAGTGCAGAACACTCTGGGATCTACATGGCTGAGGAACAACTCTGTGGAAAGGGACCTGGGGGTTCCAATGGATGACAAGCTCAATATGAGAAAACACTGTGCAGCTGCTATGGCAAAGAAAGCCAACAGGATGCTGGGGAGCATCAACAAGGGCATCACCAGCAGAGATAAAGAAGCCATTAACCCCTCTGCTCAGTGCTTGTCACACCACACATGTAATACTGCTTTCAGATTTGGTCCCCACCAAGCAAAAATATGTTGGTAGGCTGGAGAGGATTCAGAGCAGGGTCACAAAGATGATCCAAGGACTGGGAAGCTGCCATATAAGGAGAGGCTGAGAGAAAAGGGTTTGTTCAGTCTTGAGAAAAGAAGGCTTAGGGGAGACCTTGTCAGCCTGTCCCAGTATTTAAAGGATGGCAATAAAGAAGTTTGCAAGGAGTCACATGGAAAAGATGAGGGGTAATGAGTACAAGTTACTCTTAGGGAGATTCTGACTGGACAGAAGAGGAAAATTTTTCACAATGAGGTCAGCCATTGGAATCATGTCCTCAGGAAAGTGGTGAATTCCCCAACGCTGGACGTTTTTAAGATTCAGTTGGACAGGTGCTGGGCCATCTTGCCCAGATTTTGCTTTTGCCAAGATAGGTTGGACTAGATGATTCTTGAGGTCACTTCCAAGCTGGTATTCTATCATTCTGTGATTCTGTGATTTGTAGCTACTAACTGTAACTTGGCTTTATACAAGAAAAACCTGACACTTTGAATCATGAGTCATCTGCTTTTGGCTGGCCAGAGAGAGTGCTCTTGACATAGAGTCACATCATTTCACTGTGCTGCACCTGTAAAGTGTGGATGCCAGCTTTATAGAGGGAAAAATTATTCTCTGAGCATTCTTATAGATCTTAACTGAGTCTCCTTTCCAATAGAAAAACCACTAAAATGTTATCTAATGAAAATGAAGTACTTTCTGTTCTTTGTTGTAAAGTATAGTTTTGTTTCATACAGTTATTCCTGACTTAGACTAGTTTGGAGGATCTGGATAGAAACAATACACCTTTATCCATAACCAAATCTCAGAGTCATGATAAAACAAAATTATTGTTCAATTTTTTGTGTGTGTGTGTGCTTCTTGAGAAAATTCTGTCAACTTGAATCATAAATACATTATAAAATAGGCTTACAATTAAAAGAGAATAAGATTCAACTCTCTTATGTTTCCCCCCCTTCCTCTTCATAACTTATCTACCGGTCTTCTGCACAGACATAGTAAATCTGACTGTGTGTTCCCTGGTTCTCTGACCTTTTTAACATAGTGGCATGTGCCTGAGAATACTGTCTCAGCAGAAAAAGACAGCTTTCCTACAAAACCAAGCAGTTAGCTGGGGGAAAGTGTATTAGTAAAGTGGCTGCGGCATGCCAAGCAGGAGAAAGCAAGAGAGAGAAAGAGGGAAGCTTTGCTTGCTCTGCAATTCTTTAGAAGATGCTGAATTCTGTCTGGTCCCTCTCTGGGGGCCTAAAACAACTTCATAATGACTAAGGAGGTAGTTCCAGTTAATTAGCCCTGAAGATCAGAAAGTAAGTTTTTATTACYCTTCAAAAAAAACCCTTAGCTTCTCCCTAGATATAACAAAAACTTTTGCCATCTTTCCATTCCCTTTCCTTTACAGTTCCTATGAGAAATGATCCATTTGTTATGTGACTCAGCTTCTGGCTGAAGTATCCTATGAAGAGAAGACCAAGATTTTCTAGTCAGTAATAGCTCACACATTCTGCTCCAAAGGAGAAAACTCCTACCTCCTACCCCAGACAAGAGATATAAGCACCTTTTCTTCACAGCTTGTGCTGGTTTTGGCTGGGGTAGGGTTAATTTTAATCACAGTGGCTGRTATGGGGCTGTGTTTTGGATTTGTGTTGCACACAGGACTGATAATATTGAGATGTTTTTGTTATTGCTGAGCAGGGCTTACACAGAGCCAAGGCTTTTTATGGCATTTGATGCTCCTCAACTGAACTGCTGGCAAGGAAGTTGAGGGTGCACAGAAAGTTGAGAGGAGACACAGCTGGGACAGGCAATTCCAACTGACCAAAGGGATATTCCATGCCTTATACTCAGTATGTAAAGTGGGGAAGGAAGAAGAAGGAAGAGGGGTGATGTTTGAAGTGATGGTGTTTGTCTTCCCAAGTAACTGTTAATGTGCGATGGGGTCCTGCTCTCCTGGAGAAGGCTGAACATCTGCCTGCCCATCGGAAACTGAATGAATTCCTTGTTTGCTTGTGTGCATGGCTTTTGTTTTCTTTATTAAATTGGCTTTATCTCAACCCATGAATTTTCCAGCTTTTATCCTTCTGATTCTCTCCTAAGCCTGCTGGCAGGGAAGTGAGCGAGAAGCTGTGTTGGGCTTGGGTGATGGCTGGGGTTAAACCGTGGCACAGGACAAGATAGTCTTTCTGAGACATGCTGAAGTGCCATGAAGTGTTACAATCCATGATCCCTTCTGCACCACCCCATACAGCATACCTACTAAAAGGGCACAGGGTAAGTGAAATAGCTGCATTTAAATCACAAATATAGCAGAAATTGTATAAAAAAATTCAAGCTTCATTTACTGAGAAAGACAAAATCACCTAGAAATTAGTGAGCAAAACATGTGATGGGAAAGTCTAGAACTGAGGGAAGGAAGGAAGAGATCAGAGGACATTTCAGGTGGTTCAAAATCATCCAGCTTTAAAAATCACAGTGAGTGGGTTAGCAGGTGAACAGGATCCTTGAGGGAACAGCAATAGAAAGACTTGCCAACACCACCTTACTTTTGTTTCCCTCAGGACAGAACCAATTTCTCTGACGGACCAAGGGAGTGAAGCTCTGAAGAGAATGTACTAGTAGTTACTGTGAGTAGGATAAATGACCAGGCTAGTAGTGTGCTGCTGGACTTTCTCTTTAGTGAATCTTCCAACTACAGCATCAAGTGAAGGCAGAATGCCAGAGGTAGGTTAGCAATTGACGTGTGTATTGGGTAAAAACTGATGTCAAGCTCAGATGGAGAAAAGAAAATGTGTGCTTAAATATTAATCTCASTTCTTTGTTTTTGTAGTATTTCCTGAATCGAGAGACTACAAAGGATTTCAAAATCTTTCAACAGCCCAAATACACTGAATGAGGCCTTGAACATAGCAGAGGTGTTTTGCTAGTATCTATCATGATTCTCCTTCATTATATGCTACTGATGGGATTCATCATATGATCATTGAATAATTTATGTTTCAAAGGATCTCCAGGGGTCATATAGTCTTCATCTTACTGAAGTCTCAAAGAAATAACATTGTTCAAATTCTCTTCCAAAGTTCCCTGGAACTTCAGACTGAAACACTAGCACTCAGAGTTTGCTGCTATTAATACGCTTATTTGAGGAGATCAGCTTCTCAAAGTTTTGTAGGAAGCTACAACGATGTTTCAAAGGTGAAGAGTATATGTTTATTTTACTGCCTAATCCCTGCATTGATCCTGTGGAACTATTGACAGTATGCCAGAAATCTCAGAGACAGTTTATGTACTTTTTCTTATTAATGCTATTACTGCCAGTCATCAGTCTTGCAAAGCAGTATATCAAAAGGAAAGATTAAAGGTGGGGGTTTTTTTGCCGAAAACAAAATATAAAATTATACAGAGATGTTGTACTGTGTTGCCCCTGGCTGGATGCCAGGTACCCACCAAAGCCATTCTATCACTCCCTTCCACAAGTGGACAGAGGAGAGAAAATATAGCAAAAGGTTCATAAGTTGAGATAAGGACCAGAATTTAGTGTACCTAGTTTTTAATGATAATGATCTTCAGAAGAGATGTTCTCCCCTTGTATTCTTAACATCAATATAATGCTACTATTCTCTTCTTCATTACTGATAATGAGTGGCATTGAACTAATCACTTGTGTGCTGATTACAAAACATTCTGTTCATTCCTCATTAACCTCTATGAACCACTGAGAAATATTGAGCTGACCTGACATATTTTTATTGTCCCCTTTGTGGCTTGTCAGACACTTAATCACTATAGTTCTGTAGAAATTACTTATAACTTTGTCGGTGTGCATTTTTTTTTCACACAGTTACACCAAAACCATGAATATTTGGAATGCTTACATGCATTCCATGCAAATAGAATAGAATTTTTTTTTTCAGAAACTATAGTTGCAATATGGAGCAGACTACAATGACATTGAATTGAAACAACACAGAAACAGAAGGTTCAGAAAGAAGCTCATTGGTTTTTAGATAAGGAAAATATTGACTGTGACAGCACTGACAGTATTTCAAGGGTTATATGTGTTGCTTGGGTATAATTAAATAAATCATAGTTAATTAGGGATAAACTGAGAGAGCTAATCCAAAAGACTTAATAAGGCTCAATTCATAACGTTTGATTTACTCTCCTGAGTGTGCTCTTGTTTTCAGGCCTTCTGGTTAGAGTTCATTTCACCAAGATTTATTGCCCATATCTGAACCAGCCCACATCTGAACTTTGTTCATAGTCAATTGTGGTGGGTTGAGCCTGGCTGGATGCCAGGTACCCACCAAAACCACTCTATCACCCCTCTGCAACTGGAGGGGGAGAGAAAATATAAAGAAAGGCTCATGAGTTGAGATAAGGACTGGAAGAGATCACTCACCAAATACCGTCACAGGCAAAGCAGACTCAGCTTGGGGATCTTAATTGAATTTATTGATTAAAAAAACCAGAGCAGGATAATGAAAAGTAAAATAGATCTTAAAAACACCTTCCCCCTACTCCTTCCTCCTTCCCAGGTTCTACTTCCTCCAAGTTCTCCAAGAGCTGCTCCCACTTGGGTCACTCTTCCACTGGGTGCAGTCCTTCAGGAACAGCCTGCTCCAGCGTGGGTCCCCCACATGGTCGCAATTCCTACCAGGAAACCTGCTCCAGCGTGGACTCCTCTCTCCACGGTTCTGCAGGTCCCTGCCAGGAGCCTGCTCCAGCACGGGCTTCTCACAGGTTCAAAGCCTCTTTCAGGCATCCACCTGCTCTGGTATGAGCAGCAGGTGGATCTCTGTATCACCTTTGTCCTCCATGGGCTGCAGGGGCACAGGTGCCTCACCATGGTCTTCACCATGGGCTGCAAGAGAACCTCAACTCCAGTGCCTGGAGCACATCCTTCCCCTCCTTCTCTGCTGACCTTGGTGTCCAAACCAGAAATTAACTCTGTTCCAGCTAAAACTAACGCACTACTTTAGATGTAAATGTCTACTGTGTATCTATCTACATTTGGTGAAAAATCCTGCTTGTGTCTGAATGCATTTCTGACTTTATTTCATCACTGTAAAGTTTTTGCTTTTACCAGTTTTTGCTTCTACCTACTTTTAATTTTTAATTTTTTTTTAATTTTCCTATTAAATTTGCTTTAAGAGTGATACCTGTACATGTATCTAACTGTCTCTATTATTGTACAAAGTATACAAAAATAATTTAATCAATACGATTTTTATCTATATCTCACCCTTTTTTATGTTGTCTTGGGTTCTCCAAAATTCAATAATCTTCTGGAAATAATTGGGTTGTGATGAAGGATATTTTCCTGCATCAAGATACACCACTGCACTCCTGCAGATTCAGATTGTTTATGTTCAGCTATCTTGATTCAGCTGAGAGCATGATACAGAAATAAATTGAGTATTAGTGACAAATGATTAAAGACAAGAAATATGTAAGGTTCTGTTCTTGCATATGAGCAGCACATGACATTGCTGATCATGAGATATCATTATCCTGACATACAAGAGAACATGTCAGAAGAACATACCAGTCTCCATTTTGCTGGATTATTCATGACTGAAGACATACGACATATTTCTATAACAGGACCTTCCTTCTGGGACTCATTAAAAATCTGGGTTTTTCTCTATAAAAAGCAAATTTTTATTTTTCTTTAGGATATAAAATGTAAAAGCAGTTGCATCATTATGGTATTTGAAAAAATGAAAAGAAATAACATTGTAGGCTTCCATACTTAATTCAAGCAAATATGAATTGCACTAGGCAACAGTAAAAATAACTTACAGCTCTGGTACAATTTCCTTTAGCAGAAAGGCTCATACAATAAATTTTATCTACAATTTAAGTATATTTCTGAATTCCATACTAGTACATAAAATGAGGTAACATAGCAGCAGCCTGATAAATATTTTATGTATTCTGACCGGATAAACAGATTCAGATGCATCCCAGTGCATGATGACTACCATTAGTCATAGTCACCTCTTTATGGCCTCAGCCTTCTGGAAAATTTAATTCATTTGTTACGCTCTGTGCATAACCTGACAACCATGAATATAATAGGCATTTGTTCTCTGCCTGCAATAGTCAGGTCACAATGTCCAAGTCTTCACGCTGCACATTCAGTGTTACTGAGCAGAGAACATTGTGGTCACACTGATGTCAGATAGCAGGTTGAAGTCATGCAAGACAGGTAACTCTTATCAGTGTTTCATGGACATCAATTTCCACAGAAGCTGAGGAACAACAGACCAACACTTTCGAGTCTGAATACGAGCACACTTTGACCTTGCTTTCTTTAACAGGGCAAAACAGAGCAGGTGGGTTACAAAAACTAAAATCAAACATACTAATTAGTCAACCTGATCCTCGATTGCTATGTAAATATGCCCATAGCAAAAAAAAGTAAGAAAAAAAAAAAGGAAAAATCCTCAAATTCACTTGCTGTACTTTCAAATCATCAGGGATAGAGATATTTTATTAATGCAAAAACTACAGATATTCTTAAATTTTGGAAAGAACAAACAGCCACCAATAAGAACAAAACTTTACTCAGTATGAAAGGGCAAAAGTTGAAGTGAGTATTTTCTACACAAAAAAAAAAAAACAAGAGAAGAGACAGAAAGAAGGGAGCAGATTGGAGAATATGCCTATCCTAGGCATACTGAGAGTATTCACAAAGCAGCAGGACTAGAATAAGGTTCTATACCCTCAAGGAGCTTTCATAATTTTAAAACCTCATTGATTCTCTTCTGCAAGAAGAAAAAAAAAATAGAAGCTAGCAGGGAAACAGCCGTGCACATTGTTCTTTCTTTTAAATACTTAAATATGATTCAGACTAAAGAACACCTAAATTGTTTAAGTATAATCCTATTGTAAAAATTGTCACACTTTTTATAGTCAGAATAAATCCTCAATGCAGATAGCACTTATTCAAAACCACCTTATGGCCCTGCCTTAATTTAGACCATGATCATGTAATTTGTAAATGTGAGTTGCAGTTTTTCCTGTAAATGGACTCATGTAACTCCAAATGTCCTCAGTTGGAATACAAGCAAAAGAACTGCCTTTCTTCTCTGAAAGTGACGAGACTGTTACTTTGTGTTTTCTAATCAGAATGTATTTCTACTTAGCTRTCACTTAATGGACAGCAGGTTAAAATTCCTTTGTGATGCTGTATTGAGTACAGGCGTAAAGGTTTTAGTATTCGGGGAGAGCTGCAGGGGTGGCCTCTGTGCAGAACTACCAGGACTGCCCTGCTCCAAACACAGACATTTCCAGGTGGCTCCAACAGACCCACCATAGGGCATGGCTGAGCCCAGCAGCCACCATGGTGGCACCCCTGCGAATGTGTATTAAAACAAAGGCAAAAATTCCACAAAAAGGAAGAAGGAGATTTTCTGTTCTTTCTATGTTTTATGAGGGATAGTTATATTTTGAGGCATCTAAACACAGATATAGTAGAAACATGGATTGAAAGCAATGATAAAATTACAGCAGTTARGACTCTGCCAATATGCTTCTCCTTAAAGAATGAAGAAATAGTTACACAGATAGTCACTCAACTGGAATAAGAAGACTAAGCCATAAAATCCCTTACAAGCTTCTTTCCCAATGGAAATGACCCCTTATTTCCGCTCTATGGAGTGGGTGATTGGATACCTAACTCACAGCTAGTTGCCCACACTGCTCATGCTTAACTTAAGGTGTCTAAATCTGGAACTGAATCCAAGTGGCACTTACCAAACATAGGCTTATTCCAAGGTTTTAAAATAAACCTAATTACAGGACACAAGGGATTTCTGTATTAAAATAAAAAAAAAAAAAAAGAAAAACTGAAACTGCAGAAGTAGATGCATAGCCTACTGAATTGATGCATGAAAGTGGACAAATAAATAGACATACATAGAATGACACAAAAATATCTGCGCAAACTCACATATTTCCAAGAAAAGTAAAAAAGACATGTCAGATAACCTTTTAATGCTCAGTAAAATCACACACTGTATAAACTTTTTAAAATTTAGTGGCTTGGTTTTATCTTTTATATCTATGTGTGTGTGTATATATCTAAAGCTGATAACTAAGTAATTTCAAAGTCTGGATACTCCTTCAAAATGAGAGAAGACAATACGTCCATCAATAGCAGAAGAATATCTTTCTTTTTATTTTGCATCTAAACTTGATGCTTTTCAGCACATTAATTCTCAAGACCGATCTTTTATAACCACGATGGAGTTCAGTGTGTAATGAATTTTTAGAATAAGAAATCAGCCAATTTTATTAACCTAGTATGCTGTAGCTGGATTACAAAAAGAAGAAGGAATTATGAAAGATTCTACAATATTTTAATGACTCATAAAATTGTGGTTGCAGACTGGCATATCTATAATTACAAAAACTAACTCTTCTAATTCAATGCAGACATTACAGGAGAATTCCATTAGCAACCTACAAAATAATGCAATATTTATATGCTCACACATAAAGGAAGAAAACAATTTGACAAATTGTATTTGCATTTTGGTTTGTGTTCTCAGAATGAAATACAGGTCATAAAAAGAATGTTGGATAGGAACATCTAATACTGTCTTGAATCACTTTCTCTTTTGTCTTGTTTGTTCCTTGTTCAGTTAAGCCCCAAATGATTATTTCAAAATTTTCACTTTCCTCTGCAATGTCTAGGTCAGTACTGCTGACTTTAACTTCTGAACCTTCTTTAAATCAAGCTGAAAGCCTTGGATTTTTCAAACTATTTCTCTATGAAGTCCACAGTTTCCCTCTTTCCCCAAAACTGCTCATCCCCTCTTCTGCCCCTTCTCCCTTCCATCAAGGTGAGGGAATAGGGGTGTGAAAACATTAAAGAATCAAAACCGCTTTCAGTATGCAAGGCTTGTAGAATTCAACTCTTGTCATCTCAGATTTAAGTTCAAACCTGTGATTTTATTTTCCTCATATAATCAGTAGGGAGAAATAGGCACCTAAAAGGTTGATCGATGTGTCAACTGTTAAAAGCATCTCTTGTAAAGTCAGCTGAACCATATTTGGAGGATTCAGTTTTTCTACAATGACTTTAAAAGAAGTTTACAACATGTAAGATTTCCATGAGGTGATTTAGAGGTTTAAAGTCACACTCTTGGCTTCATCTATTGAATCAGTAGAACACCAGAAGGATATTGTCGAAATATAGTAAGAAAGAGGCATGGGATTTAAAAGAAAAGTAATTGTGTATTAGCACATTAAGAGAATCTGTTTAGACCACGGATTCGGTTTCTATTATATTATATATTCATGAGATCATAATGTTGAAAAGTGATAAAATTATTAACCGTGGGAAATATCTGAGTCTGCATTTGTTTTGGGTTTGGAGGTCTTGGTTTTGTTGTGATGTTTTTTTGGGGTTTTTTTTATAAGCAAGGATACTCAGATAATATTAATGAGTAATGAAACAAAAGAAGAATTAATGATGAAGTGCATTTGCTTCTATAGGAAAATCAGAAAAGCCACGAGTAAAATTAATGCTTTGTTCATCCAAGAATTGTTTGCAGTAATTAATTGTTTGCTGTCTTCTAGAGGAGTTCATTCAGCTTTAGGCTATTTCAGTCATTTTAAAAACCCCCAAATTTTGCCATGAGACTTGCCATGAACAGAAAGACACAGGAATAAGACAGACGCAGTGCAGGCATATTTTAACATAGCACGGTTGTGGGGGTGGGATTCATCTTACTAAATGTTCATGTCTTTGTTGCAGACATCTGAAGTTGTTCATCTTAGATAGATTTATAGTAAAGGGGAGAATCACTTGTCGAAACGTGAACCACTGATGCAGATGCAATCCTGAATTTGAAAAACACAGTGGAAATTAAGGCAAACTCATTTTCTATAGAGACTTTATTGGCAAATGTATGTTTGATAGAATCTTCTATTTTTGGGGGGAAGGGAAGCATGGAACTTCTGACCAAGTTTATATCAATTTACCTTAGGAAACCTGAATCCCTGCATCCTGTTTTTCAAAGAAACCTGAAATTCAGCTTTTTCAGATGCCAAGTCCATTAGCCCTCCAAAGAAAAACAAGTGCCAGCTATGCAAGTGTATAGTTTGCAGAAAGAGGTAAAAATATTACAATTAAAATTTAGAGAGGCATGATTTTGCTTCAAAGATGTTCACAACTGAAAAGAAGAACAGCTCTGAGGATCAACCACTTAATTCAATGCCTATTATTATTACCATACCTTCTGTGACATATAAATGTATTTCATTTATAATTGTTGTAGTGAACTGGGGCTCTAAATCATTGATTTTGGTTTCTTTTTGAGAAGACGAGAAAGTCATTACTATGCTGATGTTTTCCATTAGGATAATGCTGCAAACATTATTTGTATTGACGTTAAGMATTTCTTGGTTTTGAAATTTTCAGTTATATGTTGTTTGAAGCTTCCTTCTATCTGTAATTTTTTTTGTTGTAGAACAAATGATTATTAATGTTGCAGTATGACTAAGACATATTATGGATTTCACAGATTAGGCAGAGTAGAATCTAGGTGGTTATGTCTTTATTTAGTGAAATAATTTTTTCTTTTGAATGATTTATTTTTAATTAAAAAACCTCCAACACCCACATGCTGTAATATAGGCATAATTTAGTTTTCTTATTAAAACCACTGGGAATAATCCAATCAAACATTGCAATATTTCTCTCTTCTATTACACTGATTTAAATTTTTTCTCAAAGGCATAGGAAGATTTAGGTAAGAAGGAATGTTTTCTGAGTATGTTTCATTGTATTTTCATTTACAACTTGCTATTGTCATCTCAGGCATGGATGCCTCCAAATTAGAATTTATTACTGAGTTATGCTGTAGCATTCATCAGTTTGCACCTAAGACAGTAATGTGTCCAACTGAAGATTTTTTAAAAAATCAGCTCTGGATTGCAGTAAAAAAGAATGATTTTTTTTATATCTCTTAATATTTCCACCATTCTTGAGGAAATTTCTTGTCCCCTCCAGTTTTTATGGATGAGACTTCAAGAAAGTTTCTAAAAGGTGTACTTTATTTTGTTTTGACAGTGTTGCTGCCCACATTGTTCCCTCCTTGGTCCTATAACCCATGATAAGTTTCATTTCCCAACCCGTTTCCACCTCTATTCTGCTTCTTCACCCTTGACATGACTCACCCCTCATGGCTACCTTACTCCTGTATTAAAGCCTTTCTTTATCTTATCCTTTTAAGTGATACTATTTCTTTTTCTATTCTGCAACTAAAGAGTTTCCATGATAAAATAATTGATAAGGAAGTTTACAGAGATGGTGTCTGCACCTGAAGAAACACCACAGAAAGATAGTGGCCATTAAATAAGCTCTAAAAAGAGTAAAAATTTCTAGCTTAGAGACCAACACATTGAAAACTATTATTAAGTACAAATAAATTATGTGAGGGAAGCTTATACAGCTTATACATCTAAAAAGGACACATAGAGTGGAGAACCCAAGTGCCATCTCCTCAACACCAAGAGCAGCTAAAATTTTCCTTGGAAAGGTGATATTCATAGGGAAATACCTATCTCTCCTACCTGTCTGTAGAGATTATCTTAGAATCCTCCTTTCCAAAACGGCATTTTAAAATCTTCCTTCCCATCCACTTTTAAAGGAAAGATGATTTTCTCTACAGCCCACTGGTAAAAAAAAAACAAAAACCAAAAAAAAAAAAAGTGTCTTTTGTTGGAAGAGGTCTACCACTAATACTTTTGCCTGCACCAAGCTGCCAAGTCTCTTCCTCAATCTCCACACTATAAAGGGCTTTCTTCTACCACTTAAAAATATCTGATTTACAAGACTGATGAGACATTCTAAATTTTACAGATTTTCTGGAACATCTGATGAATATACAGTGCAGCAAATTCCAGAGTAAAAACAATTACATGGCACATAACCTTTAGAAAGTCTCTCTCTTCTGGAGCTTGGAGGGTGCTACATTGCTTTGTAGAGGACATGTCTTAGTGAAATGTTGCTTTCATAGGGTGATAGGGGGAGTTTTCTTGACAATTTCTATATTATGTGTGTAAGGATTATTTTCTGTTTGATGCTAATGGGTAGGATCTTCTTCCCTAAAAAACCTTATGAATAAGTATTATGCTGTGCCTGTAATGGTTAATGAAAGGAACAGGGATCTGCTTCAAGGCCATGTGACACTGATTGGTTTATGTCAATGCTGTTTGGGAGAGGTCTCATATATAACAGACACTTTGGAAAAAGGTAGCTGCAGTAATTCAGAACAAAGCTAATAAGATCCCTCACATTGAAGCTACATGAAATGTAAGGGGTCCTCTGAGTGTTTTCATTCAAGCTGAAAAATATGAGGAAAGCAAGATACATTTAATTAAGAGACATTTTATAGTTATGTTTGTTTGGGGTTTTTTATTTTCTTTTTTAGAGAAAAACAGTAGCAACTTCCCTTAGTAAAAATGAGTGTCACAGTAACCCATCAAAAAGAATACAGAATCAGTCACCACTATGTTTCACAAGATGTCCTGGTACTTCAACTCTCCTGCCCAGTCCACCAGGGTGAGGGGGAAAAACGGGGGGTTTGATTGAATGTCTGCCTGGTCTTTCATCTCCATCTGGGCTGAAAACCACGACAAAATAAGAGGAAAAATTACATTTTTAATAACAGTCCACAATTAGTTCTCAACTCCCTTCCCTCAGCCAACCAACCAACCAACCAACCACAAACCCACAATGTTTTTTGTATCTCCAAAATTGCACTATTAGTACAAATGAATGAACACAACAAGTGTGAAGTGGAAAACTATGAATATTTCCCCTGGTTTTATATATACGTACTCTGTTGACATTGAATACTTTCATCATAAGTTGTTATCTTCTGAAGTGCTCTAGCAAAGCTTTAGAAAAATTCTTTCAGCCAAGGACAATTTATTCACTGACACATATATTGTATTTCTGCCATTTCTGTGTTAGCCTTGCAGTAAAGACAGAGGTATTTATGCCACAGTTTGTAAGTTTTTCTGGCAACTTTTCAAAGCTGCTTTATTGCTACTGAACACTGTGAAGCGCTTTTGCATCATGTTCCTGTGTTCTAGCTTTCCATTTCATTCAAGTTTCATTTGCTGATACACTTGTACAATCAAGCTATGCTCTTGTTACACATTCATTTCTGGTACTTTTGAATAATGCTGTATATATATAGTACTAGGAGATCAAAGAATTATTATGAGGAAAATAGAAGAAACATACCTCCTCCACAGTCTTTGGTTTATTAATTTAATCACTGACCAAATTTCATTGTCTCACATTACTAGAAGAGAAAAGCACAGTCTTATTTTAATTCCAGAAATTACTATGAAATATTCAAATATCTACTTGTAACAAATCTTGTTATTCAAATGTCAGAAATTACATTGTTTTGTCTTATAAAATCTAATTATAAACAGGAAGTTTAAGGTCACAGAATTCACACCAATAAAACAACACAATATAAAAGAACCAATTTGCATAGAAGCGTTGTGAAGTCCTACTGATGTTTCAAAACTGTATCCAGTCTATCTTGATCTTGTAGACCATTGGTTGCTAACATTTGGACCTTCAAAGTTTTCTAACCATTGTGAAGGAGAGTGAGGAATTACCAGATTGAAAAGTGGAAACTGGAGGATTCCCGCTGGGCTGTAAGTGTTTGCAAGGTGTAAGTTTGTCAGAAAATCCTCCTCTATTTAGTTATTTATTTAGTTTAGTTAACAGTAATCATCACTTCAGTCTGAGATTCCTACATATCTATAGGGAAGTGTAACAAGTACGATTGCCTTAAAGTGATGATCTGTAGTGTAAAGATGATCATAAAAATGTTTAGGGATGCCTATTTTCTATTAAACAATAGATAAATGGTCTATAAAAACAGAAAAAATGAAGGTTTTTTTTTTTAAGTCCCAGACCTTAAATGTACAACGGGGTAAAAAACCCGTAAGAAATAAGAATTAGATTCCAATCTCTTTAGGCAGTAAAATCAAGACAAGCAGGAATGTAATCTTAAATATTTTAAGCAATAAAAGCATGTTTATCTCACTGTAAAAATGTGAGATCTTGTCACAGTTTTCTTCCCTCTCTGACACTCAAAACCATTAGATTTTATCACACAATGGTGGAGGATTAAAGTTCTGCATTTAAAGGTTCTTCTCAAACCTTTCTGAAATGGAACATTACTTTTTAAACAACCTTTAAAAATCTTTATGTAAAAATATGCAGCATGACTTTCTACAATTCTGGAAATTTATTACAGATTTAAAAAATGGCCAGTGTTTTCAGGGGCTTTTCCTGGTCTTCCATAACCACCAGCAATGTAAAGGGTTCAATCTTATTTATATGGCTATCTAAGAAAATGCTGCCTAAGCTGCACATTATTGAAAATGCTGTGTCCAGAATTTTAACTCACTCCAAGCAATTCAGCATGTCACTCCAGTCTTGAGGGGGAGTCACAGTGCAACTGCTTGTCAAATATCAGATTTACTTTAAAATTTCTTTAATGACTTCCACAACAACATACAGGTTTGGATTTACAACCAGGGCATAGGAGTGGTAGTAAGGGTGGGAGAAATGAGTGAGTAAAATGTATGTTGTAACAGAAATAAACCAGTCTAATAAAGAAGCTTGAGTCCTACATCATCTGTATAGCAGAATTAAAACCAGATTTTTCAAAGAGATATTCATAGCCCTAATCTTTTTAYATAGCTGAATGCTGAAAAGAGTTATATTTGAGGAATCCTTAATAGAGTTTCCAAGTATGGTCCTAAGCAATAAGAGGTGCCTTTGGCTGCAAATCCCAGAATTACCCCTTTACTAGGCAACAGTTCAACAAACAGCCATGTGTACATAAATATATATAAACAAATATACACACATACATAACAGCATGTAAAGCAAACACAGTCTATATAGATGCTGCATTTATTGTCATTTTTACTGGGTTTATAGTTTCAGTTCTTCTTTATAGTTTTCATCTCTTTGTCCTTTCTTCTTTTTTCCAACTATTACAATGCTATCATGTATCTTCTGTACATCATTATCTTTCTTTTTCTTGATGTGCAGACATTGGTCCTCTTTCAGATGCAGGCAATATTACCTTACTTTCTCAAATACCTTGTGAAGAAATATATTAATTCCTGAGACTCATACAACTATCTCTGATTATTTTGATTTAGTCATAGCCTCAAAGTACTAAGTTTTRCCTTATAGCATAAAAATCATTCTGAGATAACTTTCCATGATAGAAACCTGTTCCATGATCTTTTTGGTCTTATTAATGGTATGAACACATTGTCTGAATCAAGATTGTAATATTACTCAGCAGAAGTTTTATAATGCATTATATGTAACACATTTGCATACATTTCACAAAAGCTCAGGCATAAACTGACAAAAAATTGTTTCTGTTCATGAGTATTTGTAGAATTTTTCCTTAATCTTAAGTCACTGATGACTTTTTCTTTGTTAGTTGCCTGTCAGGTGCATATATAAATGCAATAGCATATGCATGACCACAGAGTAGCTGACAGACTGTACACTCATTCTTTAATCTTTCAGTAACTTGCTTTGTTAAACACTTCCTTCCATCTTGACCCCATTTTTCTATGCAGTGAATGCTAATATGCAGTTGAATGGAAGAGTCAGAGAGCAATCAGATACTTAGGAGACGAGAAGCTAGAGTCAGGCTGACAGGAAAGGGTAACTGCACCAGAATTGTGGTCTGTTCCATGGAATGAAGAAGATAAAGGAGAAAGAAGATCAATCAAGTTTATATTAAGTATGAGATTTTAATTTTTTTGTGCTACATTATTGAAAATTTTATGTTCAACATTTCAACTCACACCAAGCAGCTCACTGTGTCTCTCCATTCTTGACTTCATCAGGCTTCAGAAATTCTTTTAACATCATTAACACCAAGCTGTTTTCTACATTAAGGAATACAGCATTCTGTGATGCCTATTGTAATTTAAGCTGATGTAACACAGTGCTGTTCAGACTGAGAAACACAGGTTTAACAAAGCATCAGAAAAAACTTATGCTATAACTAAGCTTGTATTTTCCCTGATGTTTATATGATTAGGTGACATAGAGCACAATTTTGTTTGTGTTTTTCCTATGTGAACTGAACAAACATAAAAAAATTAAAATACTACAGAATTCATAGACCTATCTGTTAAATATAAAAATCTTCTTTACTTTGTGAGGAAAGGAACCTTTTTTTTTTTTTTATAATAGACTCAAAACCAAAGAAAATCAGCCTTTATCATTCTCTCTTACTTTTCTTACTTGTATAACTTTCTCCACATTTAACTGGTCTATACAGTTTCCCTTAAGCTTGTTCATGAATAACTTATGAGCCCATTTTGTCTCAATTTCCATATTTTTGTTTTCAATCAGCTGCTTTATCACAGTTGAGGGATGCATTTAGACTATCTCTTACCACATTCAAACTGTTCCAGTGTGAAGTGTATGTATTTCATCACTGTTTCAGAGCAACTTTAATTTAAAAATTAACACAATTTATATCAGTTTGAATGAGATTATACAACTGTTTAAATACTAGTATTCTACTAGTATTCTACTGAAACCTAAGTATTCATTCTAACACTGTTTCCAGTGATGAATTTGTTGTCTCTGTTAAGAGCAGGAAAACCTAGATAAGCAAAATAACTTCACTAAAACCAGAGTCTGAGTCAGAGTTAGAATGAGCATTAAAGTTACCACACTTTAGGTTGTTTTAATCATAAGAACTTAGGCTTATATAATCACAGAATTGTAAGGGTTGGAATGAACCTCTGGAGATCATTTAGTCCAACCTCTGTCCAAGGCAGGGTCATCTAGAGAGGGTTACACAGGAATGTGTCCAGGTGGGTTTTGAATGTCTCCAGAGAGGGAGACTCCATGATCTCCCTGGGCAGCCTGTTCCATTGCTCTGCCACCTCAATGTAAAGAAGTTCTTTGTCATGCTGAGGTAGAACTACTTGTTTTTAAGTTTACAGGCATTGCTCCTTGCCCTACCATTAGGCAACACTGAAAAGAGTGTGGTACCATATTCCTGACAGCTGCCTTTGAGATATAGGCCCTGCACAAGTCTCTTCACCCACTGTTGCACGAGCTGTGGGATCCTGGCTGCTCGCTTGACTTTATTAGGTTTTCCTGATTCAAGAAATCTCCSTGTGCAGTGCACTAGGGCACTAGAGTGCTCCACTGCTCATTATGCTGGCATGGGAGCTGCTCACCTTGCCAACTGCCAAGTCCTTTTTAAACATCATAATAGCAAGATAGTAAAGTAAAATGGAAAAAAAMCAGAAATAATAATTATGTGTAGAGTCATTTTGGACTGTTATGGGTTAGAAAAAGAAATGAAAATTTGTTTCCTTTCCCCTGGAGGACCAGGGAGGCTGTGTAGGTGGGGAGGGGATGGCCGGAAATTGATGGGCGATACTTAAGAACAAAAGGGAGTTATCTGTCCAGCTGCACTCCATGCTAATGACACAGAATGGATGATACTTAAGGACACAAGGGACCACTTGTGGTCAGAAGCCAGGACAATTCCCCCAATTAAAGAAAAACAAAGACTTGGAAATACTGACAAGGGGGTTGTTTCCGGGCTTGCCTCACTCTCCACTCTGCATTCGCTGAGGACGGTCATGTCTGCAGCGAGTGCCGGTTTCACTTCGGGAACACTACTACGCAGCGGCACAGGGTACAGAGTTATGCTGTAACCAATCGCCGCCCGGAGCTGCTCGTCTCTGCTGTTTCCTGCCTTCTGCTGGTCTGTTGGTGAGTGATACCGAGGTCCATCGCTCCCYAGTCAATCCTGCCTGCCTGCGCTGCTCGCTGCCCGCTGCCGAGGTTGGTGGAGCCGGGCTGCTGCCCYGTGGGTTCGCGCCGGGGGCGACCTCCTCCCCTTTCCCGTCCACCGGAGCCGCCATTGCCGCATGAGGGTCGTCGCGCTCACACCACAGCGCCCCCTGCAGCCGCGGGGGAGTCACCGCAGCCTCTCTGCCCCAGCGGAGGATCTCCCAACAACACACAAGGAACTGATAAGGGGTTTGTCTGTTCTCTTATGGTTGCCGTTTAACTGTCTTGTTATATATAGATATACATATAGTTATATAACCCTAGTAAAGAACTGTTATTCTTTTTACCACATSTTTGCCTGAGAGCCCTGTAATTTCAAAGATACAGTAATTCGGAGGAGGGAGGGAGGTCATCCTGTACTCAAGGGAGGTTTCCCACCTTCCTTGACAGACACYTGTCCTTCAAACCAGGACATGGACTCATGGCATTGCTGTGGCAATAAGGGCACTGCCAGCCTGCTCTGCAAAGCACAATCTTTGAAGTGTTTATATCAGCCTGTTCAAGCAGTGGATGCAAACCATATCCCTAGGGTTGATTCATTCCTGTTCCTCTTGGATTTACAGTTATAAAGAGCCAGGAGGAGCAGATTATATTAAAACTTACTTTAATTTTGAACCAATTTGATTTCTGTAGTTTGGGATAAAACAGTTCTATGAAAATACATAGATCAGAATGTAAATTCAGAACAAATAGAATCACAGAATCATAGACTATCCTGAGCTGAAAAGGACACACAAGGATCATTAGAAGTCGTTTCTGGCCCTGCACAGGACAGTCCCATGGATTACATCATGGGCCCAAGAGTATTGTCCAAATGCTTCTTGAACTCTGTCAGGCTGGCGCTGTGACTACTTCCCTGTGTGTCCTGCTCTAGTGTTCAACTAACCACACTCTGGGTGAAGAGCCCTTCCCTAATATCCAACCTAAACTTCCCCTGATGCGACTTCAGGCTGTTCCCTCAGGTCCTGTCACTCACTGGTCATCACCACAGAGAAGAGATCAGTGTCTGTCCCTCCTCTTCCCCTCACGAGGAAGTTGTAGACCCCAATGAGGTCTTGCCTCAGTCTCCTCGTCTCCAGGCTGAACAGACCAAGTGACCTCAGACACTCCTCATATCACTTTTCCTCTAGATMCTTCACCATCTTTGTTGCCCTCCTTTGGACACTCTCTAATTGCTTTATACTCTTCTTTTCTCCAGAAATAAATGTTAATGAAATGTGCTTAAAGTTGTTGTCACTGTATCTTTAACAGTTTTTAATAAAGTGTATAACAAAAACAACTTTTTTTTTTTTTTTTTTTTCCGTAAGTTTGGGGCAAATCCATATTATTCTTAAAATTAGTTTTATATCTACATGTGTATAGAACACCAGTTGATAATTTACGTGATTTTAGGATTTGAGTGAGAGATAAAGGAGAAATGTAGGGTGTTTCAGAGTATCAGTAAACTTAAATGTGCCTGAGCAGCACACCTGGGACCTTCMCCTACACACCCTATCCATGGGCACAGAAGTCCCATTTTGGCCTGGGTCTTCAGTTGTTGTCTGAATGATGTTTTAGTCTTGGTGATCTCCAGCTCACCTGTAGCAGTGTTTGATTGCACGGGTCCTGATCTGTGGAGTCTTTTCCTGGCTTGACCTCATCACTATGGTCCTGACTGAACATATCAGGGCTGTTTCTGATCTTGACTCATCTCATCAGGCTTGATCCTATGTACTCTAAGCCTGAAAATTGCTATAAACCTATCTTTTTCAATTGTCTGAGACCAAGGCTTTAAATCTAAATTAATTTGCATCTGAATTATTTTGTTTGGCTTTCTAATTTCTTGATCACTTACTTGCACAATAATTTTATGCAGCAACTCTATTCTTTGACTAGAAGCAATTGGGAGATATTTAAGTGCATACCAGTAACCTTCAGACCAGGAAAGCCTGGAAAATTTAATGGGAGGTTACAAAGTGGGTAGCATGGCAAGGGTGGTGAAGCATGTTCAGACTAAGTAAAACTGGCAGCATAAATAGCTTTTAAATGGATGTATAACCTTTTTAAAGGTTAGCTATTCATTCTCCCTCTCTCACTTTTATCTGACTGAAATAAATGCCTCCATAATTCCAATGAGATCTTGAGATACTGTGGGAAATTCACTGAAAACATAAAAGAAAAGAAGTGCATTCCTGTGTACCAGAAAAAAAGACTTTGGCCATCTGAAGTTTTTCAACATGTGTGAGACATTCATTGACTCTCAATCTCATCCCATTCTTTCCCTCTTTCATATGAGTACATCTTCACACTCTGTATAATCTTTGAACTTTACTCATTTTCAGTGTTATTCTGACCTCTGTGGCTCTCATACTATCAAATGCTCCCAAAACTTCAACTTTCCTTCACATCTAAGCAATTAGGTAAAATATTACCTTGTTTTACAAACATTTTTTGAACTATGAACTTAATAATTTTTTGTCTGTATTTATAGTATAGTTATGTATCATTTTTCAAGTCATCTATATGCACAAGCTGTATTCCATGCTCTGAATGAGATTTAGGGTTGACCTCTGAATATGCATCCTACAATCATCCTCTCCATCATACTTTTTCTGTCTCCTCAGCTTTTTCCTCTCTTCCTGCTAAGTTATGGTTTCTTTCATAGTAAACTTAGCATCTTGTCAAAAACTGTGTAGCAGTACAAAAAGTCAGGACTGTTGCCCTCTTACAGTTACTYGGGACATCCCCAATTTTGATTACTTTTCAAAGATAATACGCAATAGTTTCACAAAGACGTCTTCCACCTCTCTTACCACAGGATGCCAGCTGTCAGTTGCAATGGCTTTTTATGAGTAAAAGTTGCTCAAGTAATCCTTACTTGATCCTCATCAACCACTGATATTTTTCCTCCATCAGAAACCCTTTCATTAATCACAAAAGCCTGAGACACCTTTTTGGTGAAGACTGATGAGAAAATGGGATCTCTAGTGAGACTTGCAAGTCCTTTTTTTCTTTCATCTTCTACATTTAGCAAGCAAATTAACTAAATTGCTTTACTAAAGTTTTCAGGGTTCATTTTTGAGTTAATAGTTTTCAGGATTTAAGTTTTTCTTGGAAAACTTTTTTTTCCTCATTTAATTTGATTTGAATACACACCACCTATAAGTTCACTTACAGAGGACTCAGATGCTTTGAGGAAAAACAAATTCATTTCATCCTCTCACAATGGAGAAGAGACTGCAAAATATTGCCTTAATCTTTTTCTGCAGTTTTGCTCTGTATATATTTTGTTCATTATCATAATTCACATTTCAAAGTATTTTACAAATGCTTAATTAGCAGCAGTTTTCTTCTCCATTATATTGATTACATATATAATATATTATTTATGTTATCTACCACTTTATACATTCTATATATGCTGGTATTACACTACCCTATAGTTTAAAATTTTGCTGGGAAGGAGAATAGTCTTAAATCCATACAACAACAAAATCAAATGCAAGAGGTTGTTTCATTGTTGATTTAGATTTCTAAAAGATGCAACCAGAGAGACCATTTGCATAAACCTATGGATATGTACCATGAAAAACGAAAACATCTTAGGGATGTAGTTATTTAATTACAAAATTAAATTTGATGACATAAGAACCTTAGGGCTGGCAATCTGGAGAAATGGAGGAACAGTCTCATCACATGATCATTTCCAAATGTGACATGACAGTATTTAAATTTCCATTACTGAAATAAGTATAAAATTATTATATGAATGCACCATGTGGTATTGAATGTTAACAGATGCTATAAATGTCCCAAAGGAAACACTTTCTCAGGAAGGTACTGAAGGAATAATACAAAACTTTTGCCACTGCAATTCTTTCTCAATTTGCAAGCAATCTTAGGTGATTGTGTTCCTTTTATAAAATTGTATCATGAAGAGCAAAAATATATATCTCATTCTGGTTTATATATATTAAGAAAGAATATAATTTTAGATTTTTTCACTTAACAGTTTTCTTTCTACAAAATCATGTAGATGATGTCACTTGATAAAACTAATGCTGATCGTGGTACCATTGATCTGCTTCTTCATGGTAGTTTCATGGATATTATATCCATTACTGGCACACAGAAATGAATTTTGACTACAGTTAAAAGCTTAGTTAAATAAATCTGAATTTTGCGGTGTTACACTTCAAGACCATTCAATGATGGTACTAAAATTATGCTATCCCAACACTGATACACACCTTGAAATGATGGAATTTGAGCTTCATGTGACATTGAGTGCTGTTAATCAATATCTAAACCTTGCATTTTATGCCATGAATCCTTTTTAGATTTTAATAATTCACTTTCACTACCTTTTCTGCATACAGAACCATGAAACAACATTGAAGACTATTTTTTTCCAAACATATTTAATTTTTACATTGCATGTTTCTGAGAACTCATCTTTTTAGAAGCTCATGAGGCAGCCTTGACATCGGCTTGCTGCAAAACAAGACATTAATTTGAATATGTAGATTCTAAACCACATTTTATAAGGGTTTAGCCATGTAGCTCTATGCAGTATTAAATATTTCCAGAGGATTTAAAACCTGAATTTTTCATGTGAGTATAATTGTTTGATGACATCTTCTGGAGTTATGCCTGGGTATAAATGATAATTACTATTAGGAGAAGCTGTTTGCTGTAGAAAATGTAGGAAATGCTACATTAGTTAATGGAAGGCTGACAAACCTTTTCAGTAGAGCTGTGGATCATTGAAATGTAATTTGTATGGAAGACTTAACATGCAGATTTCCATTCTTAAGGTAGAAATCTTTCATTTAACAACTAAAGATATACTTTAGGATCAGTTTATCAAATCCAGGATAAATTTAGGTTCTTTAACTTTTTTAATGAGTTTCAGGAAGAGAAGTAATTCATTTCAATAACCAAGTTATCTTGTCTTTATCTATGCACAAAGGCACACAGCAAGCAGGATAAGTGAATCTTAAAATATAAAACAATTATTTTGCAGCTAACGTACACAAAAGAAAGCTAGGATTAATGCAAGAAAGGTTATGGAAGTGAAAAAAAACCTAGACAAAAKAAGAGAAAGAAGGTTACAGCTCTTGGCATATTCATAGGGATTGACATTTTCTCCATAGAAAAGCAATATCTGTACTAAATTTTATCTATACTATATACCTATACTTCCCCAGAGATTCATCACCATCCATATTCAATCTTCCTGTCTACTCTGTCCTCAATTCTTTCTACACAAAAATAGCAATGTTAAGGCAATAACTGGCTTTATTGCCCGGTGTAAATTCCTGAAACTGGTCTTAAACCAATTATTCCTATGAAAACTGAAGTAACTTGGAAATTTGAATGAAAAAAAAAAATTCCTATTGAATAGTAGGAAATTTTCAAAACAACTTACAATTTTTTTAAATAAGTAAGCAAATGTACAAAATTATCTCCTTAATGAAAGACGACTGATTAGATGTGAAATTTCACAAGAATATTTTTGGGGTCCTGTTCTGAATCATAAATTGTTAAGAATCGGAATAGTGAGGATCATAAAATGGTTTGGATTGGAAGGGACCTTAAAGTTCATGTAGTTACAAACCCCCAGCCATGGACAGGGACACCTTCCACTAGACCAGGTTACACAGAGCCCCATCCAGCCTGACCTTGAACACCTCCATATATGGGGCATCCACAACTTTTATAGGCAGTTTTCTGATATTAACTCATTATATCCTCCCAGTTTTCTCAAGGTGTCCATTGTTGGCCTGTGTGTAAAAACATAATCAATCTCGGTGTTATTTGATATAGCTTGTTTTATGTATATTGTATTGAGTGTAAGATGGTACAATGCTTTTTTCATCAGTAGCCAAATGCAAGTTTTCAGCAAATTAATTTCATAAATGTTAGTAATGAGATGCCTTTAATTTAATTGAAATACATAAAAATCACCATAAACTCAGTTTCATGTGAAATTATTTTATTTATGCATGATAAATAATAATAAATAAGTAATATATAAATAAAAAAAATTAATAACGCATAATGTCATACTACAGGTAACTGCTAGTTCTTTTGTTCCCGTATTCAGAAATTGAAGTGCAACGTTAAGCTGAAATGAGCCTACAATGACCTGGGTTTACCTGTGCAAACCCTGAGTAAAAGAAGATACTTTGTCAACTTTTATGAATGGTTTACCTGTAGATGATTGATAATGACAGAATTCTATCACTCGGTTTGTCTTTACTTTGTGCAATAAATTTATTCTGTCTGTAACTGTACAAATGCTTGGGCATGCAACATTTTGCACTCCAGAAAGATGGTGTAAATCAAGACCAGCTATTTAATTAATGGCTAGTGCTTTTCTGAGCAGCTGAATACCCTATTGTTACTTGGCAGCCACAATTCACTCACTTTATTCTGTCCTTGCTTTATGTCTCAGCCAAGTTCATGGTGAAGAAGAGTTGCCTTGGTCACATCAGAAATGGAACTGGCACACTGAGATAGTAATTTCTTCATACAGAAGATTAGTATAGGCAGATGTATGCAAAAAACGTAATGTATTAAAATTATAAATTCATAGCAAACTATTGAAAAAGTCTGTTGTGAGTTTTCATCTTATGTTGTTGTATCAATGTCATGTTGGTGAAAATAAAAATGACACATCTGAATACAATGAAAAACATTCAAAACCCAGTGTCATCATTAGTAGCCAAAAGAGTGATATAACGATTTATCCCAGGTTTATAGTTTGTCACACAGTTATAGTCATTTACACTCCATGATCATCTAAGAGTCTCAGTGATAGTCCTAGAATGCTTAGCATAATATATATACAAATATAAAGATCTGTTAAAAAGATATATATATAAATAGACTGTAATGCAGTGGTGATGAATTAATAGCAGTCATCTTAATAATTTTCCTTAACCACTTCAGCCATAAAGCCTAGGGCTGAGATGACACTGTTTCCAGTTCCCTGTAGCCTTATTGTCTATTGCTTCTAGAAAACACACAAGTCCAGCACTCTCAACTRGTCTATTGATTATGGTTATGAATACTCACAACAGTCACAAAGTAGATGCATTATGAGCTTTTATATTCTGGCATGGCCTCATTTTTACTTATGATCAGCTCAACGTGTATAGTTGCAGCTTAATTTTAATAGTCTAGATTGACCTATCCAATGGTACCAAAGGAACACACCTTATATGCAAAGTCTGGAATTTATTAGCAGTCAATTTAAATCTTAATAACCTAATTATGAATATATATGTACATAATTTACTTAGATAAAATTATCACAGAAAAAAATAAGAAAATATAGAACATTATAACAGGAAAAAAATAATCTCAGTAACAGTAAAGTTACAATCATTGTACACAAAACTTCTAGTGTCTACTCTTTCTTGGTGTTGCTTTTGCTCTCCCAAAAGCCTTTCATGTACTTAGGTCAACACTTGAATCTTCAAGAGGTGATGAATTGCCATGAATCACCAGCATATTGAGTTTTTCTCAGAGCGGATGTAATGATTACAGTGAGGTTTTCCTTTTCCTTACTATAAAATTTGTTTGGGACTATTTTGATATATTTTTAACATACTCTGCCTGTTGCTTACTCTTCAGTGGTTTGCACTTTCATCTAACACGCACATAAATTATGAATGGTATGTTCCTATATATACTAGATACTTGTTCTTTGTTCTCTTTATTATCATTAAAATCTTTGTTAGCAAGCTCCCCAGGCTTTACTGTACTTGACCACTAGTAAGCTGTTCACAGCCCTGAGGCTTCTTGTATTATTCCGTGTCCCTGTTTTGAAGGCCTTTATTGTCATCATATGCCTGCACTCTCTAAGTTGCAATTTTATTATATCATTGTAGGCAATTCATGCTACATAGAATAACCACCTTTTATTACTATTATTTTGAAATCTATAACTAAATTTTCATATATTTGTAACACAACAATAGAAAGTAAAYAGAGAGTAAAATAGTAAAACAATTAATGCAATATTCAGTTCCTAAACAGGCTAAAGCAAAGCTCCAGGGAAGCCCAGGACAGCCCAAATTTAAACAAAGCAAATCTGACAAGTCTGACAAGTCTTAATCTTGAAGACTTGAGGAGTTAGCACAGAGTTTATTACTACAATAGCAATTCTTTGCTAATCAAGTAGACTGTAATACATTTCCTCTATGGACCTTACAGAGTTTGTTACCTATGCTACTTGTCAGGAAAAATGTACGCAATCCCAAACATCCGTGACTAATGCGTGTAATCACTAACAAATTCCAGTGTTCCACGCAGGCATGATTTGAAGTTCTTAAGTTACATGAAATTCAGCAACATCTTGTGTCACCACTACTCAGATATCAGAAGCACTAAATTTGCATTTTGATATAACAGATGATAGAGACCAATACTAATAAAGTACTGCTCACCTAGACTTATATCATTGCTCCAAAACCCTATTTAAAGAAGACATTCTTGTTCAGATTGCCTGATCATTGTGTTCATCTGATTTTTTACAGGAGAGCAACAAATGTTTCAGGAATAGGATTCCAGAAATATGTCACGCTACAGTGGTGAAATCTCTATGCTGATTTTCTGTTTAGACAATTTTCACATTCATACTCTCTCACTTCTCAAAAAATTGACTATTTTGGATTCATTTAATTGTAAAGCATAAGTGTCTTCTCTTAACTTATTAAAAATTATTATCCTTTTCATTGTTGTCAAAAATAGACTGCACCTTTGGCTTGTACACATCCTGTCACAAGTGCATCACTAAAAAATGTTACCCAGAAATGTAGTAGTAACAAGTAGTAGCAAGTAGTAACAAGTTCATTTTATTATTATAAGGGATTCCAATTTTTTTTTAACCCTGTTATCTTTGTTATGTCTTCCTTATATTTACTTCTGAGTATAGAATTATTTTATGCAGATCCTTCCAAATCTTCAGGAACCACTGTAAAATATGTGGAGACAATTAAGAAAGTCTTAGTGGGATCTAAAAACAAATAAAGCTGAGGAGAGACTAGAGACTAGACTAGTATACTGGAGTATATTTATATTGCAAAATTTTAAGCTTTTAACTTATGTACCTAAGTCCAGGATGCTGGAGTCCCTACACACCCCATATGTGGCAATGGCAAGTTTCAGACTGTTAGCCTGTGTTTCAGAACATCTGATCATGGGCTCTGAGTAACTTTGTGAATTTAACTTGTCTTCCTACACCTCTGGTCACAGAAACACCCAGAAGCATTAGCCTGTCATTAAACTGAGATTTTGCAAGGGAAGACATTTGTCTTAGCCTTTTCTTGTGACTCCTAAACATTGTGAAGCAACTTACAGAGTTTCTGCTCAGTCATCTGAGAGTTAAAGATGTAGAGTATGGGGTGATATAGCACAATTTCTGTTTTCCCTGGTTATTAAACTATGCATCCTTCCTTGGACTGCTCCATTTTTGGTCCTACTTTGTTCAGTATAAGCATTCTATACAGAATGTACAGACCATGAATAATAGTTATAGGATTCTGAAGTTCAGTGGAGCATTCAGATACTGAAGATTACCTAACCACATGAAGAATTTACCCTTTTATTGTTCTATAAGCTGAAGAAATAATTCTCTATATATTTCAGTATAGTACTTCTCATTGGCTTAGCTTCTCTGAAAAGAAAACTACTTTCTATAAAATCCTATCCATACTTGGACTATTGTCTTCTTAGAAAAAACTAAACRCTACTACACACAAATAATAATAGAAAATACAATTTTCGGTTAAAAAATACAAAATGTAGTATTAACAAGATTTGATTTGGTTTTCTATGCAGCAATTATAAACATTCTGCTCCATCTGCTAGATTGGAAATACTGCTGTTCTCTATGAAAAATCTGTAAAAAAAAAGACTGTAACTTTTAAAAGCTTAATTTATCCTCAAATACTTGGAAAATTACAATCAGGTTTTTGTCAAATTTAATTTTGTCAAAGTAAGTGCACTGGAAGTGATGTAGGAGTTGTTAAGTTTCACTTTTTCTTCAAAGACAGTGAAAAAGGGATAAGAAAGCAGCAAATTAAATTGAAATATAGGTTTACACAGATATTAAATACATTATTACAATCTTCTAAAATAATATTGCTTAAAGTGTACATTTGTTTTGTTTTAATCATTACTACAGTATCATTAATCACGACAATTAATATAGCTTTTCTCAAAATAATGAAAAAAATAATGCTATCCACTGCCTCTTACTTTAATATTTTTTTTAGAAATTCAGTCAAACAATAGATTATATCCATATGACTGATAAAAATAGCAATACTTTTGAAATAGTTTGGAATACCTCATCATAAATTCTATTACATGTAAAAAAAATAAAGCAAATTTAATTAAATGAAGAACACATAATACATTTTAAGGCTTGTTTACCTATCTTTCTAAGCTCTATAAATGAAGCGTTCATTCCGAGGACAGTGTGTAAAACCCTTCTTTTCATTTGGAAGCAGGTCAGAAATTCTAATGAGCACCAATTATAAACAGCCTCCAAAATAAATCTTAACATGCCAAAAAAACTGTGAACCAAACTAAAATTCTCAAACTCAGGACTCAGATTTTAATGGAATTACTGAGTCTTTATTTTGAAACTGATACAGGAGTTAATGAAAGTAATGATTACAAAGGATTGAGGTAGCAAAGAGTTTCAATCCTGAAAAAAACCTAAACAACCCAAAATTTGCATATTTTGAGTGTGTGGGAGGAAGAAAAAGAAAAAGTACTGGAAATAAAGAATTGAGTAAAGAAGAAGTAGGAAGAAAGAAATGTAGAAAGAGTCCCAGTTATGCAATGTTTGCTCCAAACATGTTTTGTTCAAAAGAAAATGCAGCAGCAAAGTAATAACAAAAACCTCTCTAGGAGCTGAGGGGAGCATTAGCAAACATAATTGTTGATACCTACAAAGCCCTTAGCTAGGAAAAAAGGATATCCTATAATGACTCAATAACATACATAACTGAGGTGGAAAAAAAAAGAATATTAAGCTCAGTCTGTTCAATCAAACTTAACTGAAACTTACATGAACATAAACTGGAAACAGTGTAAAGGATGTAATCTCTTTAAAGAATGCTATCTAAATGAGATCATGCATTTGAAACTCGAATTTTCATTTCCTTAGGAAATACCATTGTTTTCAATAAGCAGTAAAACATCTTCAAAAACAAAGCAGCCTAAACTGTTCTACTATGTTCTTCTCTAGTCTTTCTGGGATAGGTCATAAAATACATGACGAATCTGGCAAATAAGAATTAGAAGCAACAAAAAATCAAAAAGTACACTTTCACTCCTGAATAACTCAATTACTCACTTGATGAAAATAAGTTGTAAGCCAGCACCTGTGCGGTTGCACCTCAAATACTATGTTCAGTGGTAGTTTGTTTCTGAATTCTTTGGTTGGTTCTGGTTGTTCATTTAAAATACATTATCCTTTGCATTAGTTAGGTATAAAGATAAGCCAATTTAGTGATATTGTGACTAATTTTTCATTCCATGGATGCAAAAGTGAATTTTTTTTTTCTTAATTATGTTTCAGATTCTTTTTAAATAGAAATATTCTATAAATTCTATGCKTTACAGACACTCAGCTCTGTATATCCATGTAAACTTAACTGTTGCCACTCCCACAAAGGCCCCAAAGAAAACTGCTCTACAGTTAATAACAGTATTTCTAATATTTCTTTTGGTCTTTTAAAAATTTAGTTATTTTAAAACAAAACCCTATCAGATTATGATTAACATTACCATTTTTGACATTTATTATAAAACATGTATATTTATTAATAATTATAAATACCAACATTTTTTTCTGAAGAAAGAGAGAATTGGGTATGCATATTACCGGAAACACTGAAATACAAAACATAGGGAAGAGAACAGAAGTAATCTAATATGTAGAACACCACAGTACAAGGAGGATGATCTCTGAAAATCAGGTTTGGGAGTTTTTTATTTGGTTCTGTTGTTGATGTTTTGTTTTATGAAACATCTAAACTTCCATGAACTTCAGGTAAGTGGGTTTTGTTTGCTTTTTTTGGTTTTGAATCAAAGCTAGACACTGGTTACCCCAAAATACCTGCAATGTTGGTCACAGTTTCTGCTTAGATTTGGCCATTTGACTTACTTTATATTTATTAAAAGTTGAACATTACAGAACCAAAACTGATTTCTACGTCCTAAGTCGTTGTTGATAGAAATATCTGAACAATCGTTCAAACTGGAACTGTAAAGACATAAAAATAATACTTTAAAAAATGGAAAATAAATGAAGATAATAGAACAATGCAAATGACCTGAAGAAAAGTAAATTGAAATCTCACTAAGCATTAGGTGTTTAACACAAATATCCATCTATTTTTTATTAGGATTGCATAGTTATTTTTTTTATTTAGTAACATATGCAGATTTATTGGGAAATCTGTCCTTATACAAAGGGCTTATCCTGAATTTAATTTCAACAATGTTGCAAGAACTTTTGTGCATCATAATTCTAATTTGCATTAGTGTTATCCCCCTGAGGATTTTGAACACTGAAGTTCATATCGTCTTTTTCTATTAATTATTAAATCACATAAACAAACTAATTTTCAAATAAATAGCTCTTTCCTTATAGCCTCCCGCATTAAAATGCCTGGCTGCACCTTTTATTTCAAATGAACTTCTTTAAATATATGGGGGTTTATGAAAACAAATATCCCTGAGATTAAATATGGTTGGTAATTGGTTCATTATCTAGAATGATGCTTAAAGTATTTTAAAATGTATAATCCCTATTGAAAAGATTAAAAATATTGCACATGYAACGCTAAGCAAGTTTTATTGCATAATTATTGAACTTTTTTCTTCATGAATGTTCAGTTATTAAAAATCATTGCAATTAAAGAGRAAATAATTGGTACTATGCAATACTTCAGAAAGCATATTCAAACCTGAATATCTTTGCCTTTTTGAAAGTATTCTGAAGTTGGCTCAGGAAGGCTTCCTCATCATCCTAAGTGGCAGACACCATGTGAAGAGTTTGAAGGTACATAACAGATGAAAAAGAGCTATTTCTCGTAGAAATTATCAAGCAAAGTTTGAAGGAAAAACTATACTTTGTCTACCCTGTATTCTTATCTTTGTTAATGAAGCCACTTGTAGAAAAGTATCTATAGTGCATGGTTGCTCATGCTGTTACAAGGTGCTCACAGTGTTATATGGTGCCTCATTGAATTTTGTGGTAAGAGCATAGCAATGACTCAAGTAAATATTACAGTAAGTTTTGGTAAATGCAAGTTTCCAATGCATGTATGTTGTTTGCATAAACAAGATTTCACCATCCCACAGCTATTTCTGAGAACGGCTGCTGCACCATATATACTTGATTGTACTGCACCGTGCAGTTCAGTAACTTGAAGATGTTAACAGAAGTTCTCAACATACTTTTTTTCAATGTAAATTGCTTTTGTTCAACAAGAAAGTTTAAAGTCCCAGCTAACATTGGAAATTATTTCTTGAAATTGTCTAGTCCATCACTGCTCAAACAAGGGTTAAATTCAAAGTTGTATCATGTTGTTCAGGGCCTTGTTTTTCACTCTCCCTCTTACTATATATGTTGTGTAAGACCCCAACAGCCTCAGCACATGTACCTCCTTCAAGGCAAGATGAGTATCTCTTAAGACTGATTTCCCAATGGCTGTAGTGAGACTTTGTATACTCTGATCTCTGAGTGACTTCAACTATGTGACATTTTAATTTAGAAGCCTGGAACTCAGCCTAGATCATCAGAGCTCTAGGAGGAAAAAGACAAAAACCAATAAACAAACAAAGCAAATTATGGATACTGGCAATAATATACTTTATATATGGCTACATGAGAAAAATTCACTGGTTAACAATGTTGCATTTAATGAACATCCAGTCTCAGGTAAAGAGTTTTTGAAAATTTGCATGAACTSTTCCAGGCTGGCTCAAGATTCAGGCTGGCTTGGGATTCATTCTTTCCCCAATTAACAAAGGTGTTCTGGAAACTAAAAGGTAAGTTTCACTTTCCCTTGAATTACAGCTGCCTTATATTCTATCAGAARTTTATTTCTTGTAAATGATTTACAGAATCTTGTAAATTTTATACATACCAAGGACTTAAAGATGTGTCTCCAACTGCACAATGTATTCTCACACATTAACGACAATTATTGTACCTTGAAACAAATGAGCAAAATTCCGTGATGACTGACAGAATAATAGGGGAAAAAATTACTATCATTATTACAGTTGTACTTTAGAAAGAGTTTTATCTTTTAGCTAAGGTTCCTAACATGAGCATCCTGTTTTAAAGCATAGCATTGTAATCATGATCAGTATTCAACATTTATCTTATTTTTTCAGGCAGAAGAGTTACTAGTGACAAGATCTACAAAATAGTACATAACTGGACAACATCTGTACCTGAATAAAAACTGAGGATGGCTCTATGAGGACATAGTTGAGTTTTGCTTTCAGAACCATCATCTCCCTCTTGCTAGAAACCCATGGGAATACACGGGCCCCTGGGAATCTTACGGAGTTCAACAAGGCCAAGTGCAAGGTGCTGCTGTCAGAAACGTGATTTAGAATATGTGTGATTCACTGTACATGTGTTGAGCAGCTCTGTCACTTCCACTGAAAACACTACTTCTTTGTAAAGAAGCTCTTTCACTTTGTGGTTAGTCTTTACTCTGGTCTGCTGACAGCATAGTTGCTGCCCTTCTTCAACATTTTATTTGCCAATCATGCTTTTAAATTTTAAGATGGAACTTCTCTGCCGGATATTCCCTAGTTCTCACAGTGCTTAGAGTKTCTCAGACACAGGTTAGCTTTTTTTAAGGAGTGCATTAATAGGTCCCATGCCAACTGTGCCAGTTGTCTTTCTTTTCTGACATTGAAAGTTAGTATTAAAATACAAAAAACCATATTTGAACTGAAGGTTGTATATGGAAGTCAGGGTTATGTGGTGTTTTTCTTTTTTTATTTCTCATATAATAGGACAGTTGGTACAATGAAAAACTATTTTTTTTAAAGTTTCTGCCATGTTATATCCCTTATGCTATACTTGGCCATCATGTCTATCACCCTCCTATTAGTTAAAACACATATTCCCCTCTTAGCTACAAATGGAATCCTACATTTTTCCATTACAAAAATTGCATTTCTAGGCAAAATAAGTAATGATTAATGCCCTGCAGTTCAAAAACATTAAATTTTAATCCCTTCTTACACTCTGGGGACTAACGTAGAGAATCATGTCATCACAGAAAAAAAAGATGTTTTGCAGCTTTTGCAGATAATTCCCTCAATAGACAGCTCCTTCCTGAGGCATGCTTAAGGGAATTGTAAGGCTTATTCCCAACTTATTAATTGCATAAAATTTCTATGATCATTCCTGAAAGTTTGCATCAACTCACTGGATATTTTGAGATTAAATTTTCACTACCATTCAATTTGTCTTTCTGAAAGCCAAACTGCTTTTATTGAAGAAGAAGAGATGCAGAAATACTCATTTAATCTAGTAGATAATTTGGCTTTTCTCATATGCACAAAGGTCGTTTCTAAAATATTCAGAAATTGTTGTATCTTGTATTTTATCCTTGATGTGTGACGTGAAAGTGTATTGGGTTTGTGTGGCAAAGTTTTGGTAGTGGGGGAGATACAGGGTTCAAGGGTAGATTCTGTGAGAAGCTGACAAAGCTATGTCTGCTATGTCTGACAAAGACAACGCCAGACGGCTCCAAGATGGACCCGCTTGGCCAAGGCCAAGACAATCAGGGACAAGTGGTAGCACCTCTGGGATGGCATAGCTAAGAAGAGAAGGGGAGAAAGTTCCCAGGAAAAGCAATTACAGACAGAGAAAGGAGTGCAAATATGTGAGAAAAACAACTCTGAAGACACCAAGGTCAGTGCAGAAGGAGGGGGAGGAGGTGCCCCCAGTGCTGCAGCAGAGATTTCGCTGCAGCACATGGTGAAGACCATGGTGAAGCAGCTGTACCCCTGCAGCTCATGGAGGTCTAGGGTGGAGCAGAGATCCATCTACAGCAGATGGAGAACCCCACGCCAAAGCAGGTGGATTCCCAAAGGAGGCTGGGWCACCATGGGAAGCCGGTGTTGGAGCAGGCTCCTGTCAGGACCTGTGAACCTGTGGAGAGATGAGCCCATGTTGGAGCAGATTTGCTGGCAGAACTTGTGACCTTGCATGGGACCCACACCGACGCAATCTGTTCATGAAGAACTGTGCCACATGGAAGGGACCCACATTGGAGCAGTTCATGAAGAACTTCAGCCTATGGCAAGGATTCATGTCAGAGAAGTTCATAGAGGACTGTTTCCCTTGGGAGGGACCCCACCCTGGAGCAGGAGAAGAATGTGAGGAGTCCTTCCCCTGAGGAGGAAGGAGCAGCAGAAACAAGATGTGAAGAACTATCTGCAACCCCCATTCCCTGTCACTCTGCACCACTGTAGCGAAGGAGGGAGAATTCAGGAGTAAAGTTAATTCCAGGATGAAGGCAGGGGTGAGGCAAGGTGTTTTTAAGATTTTATTTTTCATTATCCTACCCTTGTTTGATTGCTAACAAATTAAACTAATTTCCTGAAGTTCTGTCTGTTTTCCTATGAGAGTAACTGTTGAGGGATCTCCCTGCCCTTATCTCAAGCCCAGACTTGTGTGTTAAATTTTCTCTTCCTGTTCAGCTGAGGAGGAGTGATAGAGCAGCTTTGGCAGGCTCCTGTCATTCAGAGTCAACCCACCACACCACAGAGATAGTTCAGATGTTTAGTATGAGTTGAACTGCATGAATAATCAAGAGTGAGCTGTATGACCAGGTTCAACTTGTATGAAAAAATTCTTATAAAATACTACAACAAAATGTACCTAATTTTTATTACAAGCCTACTAGAAACTATATTGCTTTTGCTGTTATTGTAAATGTCTTACTAACTGCTTAGTGTTATGAAACCTTAATACAGAACATCTTTAGGCTTTTGAAATGCCACATGTCTTGAAAGAGCATTACATATAAAGACAACTTGTTTTCTTTTCAAGAAATGCTGACCAAGGATGTCAACATGAACAGCTTTTCAGCCCCTTGAGCAGCATTCTTGCCAGTCAAGACTATCAGCTGGTGTGCAACCTACTATTTTCCTTTGTGTTCTTCCAGAGACTGTTGTGGTAATCTCTTCAAAACAGTTGCTGACAGTCAGAAAATTGCTGTGCTGTGATTGCCGTGTAGAGTATAGATTAATAAATGTTTTGGGGTTTGCTTGTGCTCTTTTTTTTTAACCCACTTAGTTGTTACCTGTTGTTTCATATATTAGTTACAGATTGTCTTTAGGTCTTTTTGTTCTCTGCCTGCAGGACACCAAATACTGTGGAGACCAGTGGGAGGATTTTTGTTTGGCTTGGCTTTTGAAGAGTTTGCACACGAAAAAAACAAACTCTGGGAGCAGGTTTATAGACATATGGACTATATCTACCATATAGAAAGCTGATGACTTAATTATATCCTGGCTTGAGTTCTAATAGTACTGTCAGCTTAGTGAAAATAAAAAGCTTTATTTTGACAAGTTTATGATGAAAAATCATGTAACCTTATCTATGTTTTTCTTTAAAATGGTGATTTATCTTAGAAATAACTTATATTCATCAGCCTTTGAGTATCTGTCCTCATTTATTTCATTAGCACTTCCAGCATTTTTCCTATGTTTAAAATTGTGATGCAGGGTCTTTGTCTGCTACATATTAATCACACACAGTTTGCATATCTCATGACTACTCTTTCCAATAGGAAATATAAATTGTTTGAAGTTCTTTTACTGGATCTGAAATGTTTCCACAGCATTTACAAGTTGTGCGTTTGGTAAATGTATGTAAGTTTTTATTATCTAGTAAGGGGAGAGAAAAGGAGGCACAAGCCAGATGATACATGATGTGTGAATTGGGAGTTCTCATAATATGATCATCCTACAAAGTAATTAGGAAAGAATAAACAAGGCAAATGACTAATAAGGAGGATCTACTTAGTCATGAAGAAAGAATACTTCTTATTTGCTTTTATTCACTGACGGTCTAGAGTTGCCATATTAAAATATAATATTGTGTTATTTTCATTTCAGGTAAGAAATGCCATTATATACAGTGGTTCTATTCTGTGTCCTCTCTTGTTTCCTGCTACAGGGAGGTGGAGATGATATTGTTTAGCAGATAAATTTCCAGTTTCCATTCACCACATGACTGAACAAAAACTATTGAGGACCATATAATACTGCAAGAACAAATATTGGAGGAGAAGGTGGTCTTTCCCTTTATGAAATCAGGAAAGACTTACTGAATTAATGTGACTGCTGAAAAGCTGTCAGCAGAGAGGCCTTCTAATTCTCCCAGCATTTTCGTGAGACTTCTCTCTTTCTCTCTTTTCCCAGGCTAAACTATGATAAACAATCCTAGGAGTTTTTGTAAATTAATTAAGCTTCGTGCAGCTGCACTTTGCTATCATTTTTGCTTAGATAAATATTTTGGAATAGGTGTTGTTAGAATTGACCAATGAACTTGGTAGGTGGCTGACCAAGGGTCCAATAGACTCTTGACATTTCTATAAACTTCAAGCAGGCTAAAGGATATAAGCCGCTCTGTAAAATAATAAACAACTCCGCATCGCTTTGTTCTCCCTGGACTCTGTCGTATTTCTTGGAACACTTGCGACAAATTAAAGTGTATTGGATGTAGATCCCAAAGTTGTGGTAGCAGGTGGCTGCAGGGATGGCCTCTGTGACGAGAGATCAGGGCTGCCCATGCTGGATACACCAGGTTCCAGCTGACTCCAGTGGACCCACCAGAAAACATGGCTGGGGCCCTCAGGCAAGATGGTGGTGCCCCAGTTAAAACATATTTAAGAATGGATAGAAGTGTTATTTTATGGCAGAGAGAGATGAGGTTGGAACAAAAAGAAACAACAGAGATAAGACCAAAGCCTGAAGAGAAGGAGGAGTTCCATGGTGGAATGGATTTTCCCTGTGGCCTGTGGAGAGTCCAGACAACTCTGGATAAAAGTGTGAGGAGGACAGAACAGCAGAGAGCAGATGTTATGAACTGACCACACCTGCTGTTTCCCATCTTTCCCTGCAGTGCTCTGGTGGGGAGAAGGTAGAGGAATTGGGGATGAAGATGTGAAGTTGAGCCAGGGAATAGGGGGAGGAAAGGTGTTGCTTTAATGCTTGTGCTTTTGTTTCTCACTATCCATATCTTGCTTACCAGGCAACAAATCAGTTTTTCCCAGGCTGAGTGTTTTTTTCATGACAGTGATTGGTACGTGATCTACCTGACTTTGTCTCCAGCTGTGAAGTTTCTTGTTCCTGTGTTTTTCCTGTTTTCTTCCCTGTTCCCTCTGGCTTTTATATTGCCAAGTAACTGTTACATATGAGGAAGCCTTGTTTTCCCGGAAAAGGCTAAATAACTGTCTGCTGATGGGAAGAAGTGAACGAAGTAACTTGCTTGGCTTGTGTATGCAACTATTGCTTTGCCTAATAATCCACAAATTTTCTCACTTTTACGCTTGCGATTTTCTCCCCCATCCCAATACTAGGGAGTGGAATGCTGTGTACATCTGTTAAACCTGTTGTAGTTTAAACCACACCACTACATTCTGACAAATAAGTCCCACCTTCAACCATTTTAACAAAAATATAGTCTGTAGAAACCGACTTTAACAGACTCCAAAACAAGAGAAATATGCAGTTGTTTTACTTTAAAAGAAGCTTAGACAGCTCTATAAGAGAAAGTGATTCCTTCCCATAGCAAAAAAGCTGAGTTGAAATCTACTGACTTGCTCCAACACCAGGTTTCAATTCAGAATGCCAACTCCTCTTTATGAATTATTGGCTCCCCACTCTAGCTGCCTGTTCAATGGGCAACTCAAAGCAATACCATATATTCAGATGCATGTTCTTGCTCACAAACAGAAAAAAAAAATATGATTTATCTGTCTTTATTGCCAATTTATGTACAGTCCAGTGACAAATCCAGTTCTTTACATTTTGTAAAATTAACTCATATCAATTTATGAAAAAGGAAAACCATCTTTGTACAGCTTTACGAAGAAAGAAAAAAAGAAAAAGAAAGAAAGAAAGAAAGAAAGAAAGAAAGAAAGAATAAATTGCAGTTAGACAAAAGTAGAAGCTTGCTTTTTCTGATAACCCTAAGGGAAGTTGAGGGAAAAAAATACATGAAGTCTATTTAAGAAGTAATTTTATAGCAGAATTGGAAACCAAAATCTTTGAGTTATAATGGAAGTTCCATTGCATTTTAAGTGTTTATCTGGCTACCTCAAAGTCACAATGCACATAGTCAGTATGAACAGAGCTCATGGCATAATACGATATTAATTCCATTTTCATAGATGGTGTCGTGTGGCCTTTTTCATTACTCAAGTGCTCTCAGGATGCTGTTGCTGTTATTCGTATTCACCCATGCTAATAAAATTCCCTATGGTGAAATTTTTGTTGCAAAGTATGGTAATTTTCTTAGTGAAAAATAGGATCTTATTAAGCTATATATTGCTGTTAGTAATGTGACTTTTACTGCAGGTGTCAGAATGACTCAGGTTACTATTCAATGAATCAGCCCCCAAAGGAAAATGTGAAGTATCACTGAATTATTGCTGTCAAAACTAACTGAAGCTTTATATTACAGTGACAGTATGTGCCATTAAAAGAAAAAAAAGGAAATTGTATCAGGCAGAAAAAAGGAAAAAAACAAATCAACTACCAACAAAAAAATCAAAACGAAACCACAGCTCCTACACAATTATTTTTCTCTACTTTCCTGTAAATCTTCCAATGTCTCTTTTTTTCATTTGAATCTCAAACATTGCGTTGCATTGTATCACATTTATTTTTCCTGTTTTCAGATTATTTCTTTTTTCCTTAGCAAACTCTGTGGAGGGTGATTACTTCACTCTTTAAAAACATATCTATTTTTTTAAAGGCAATAAAACACTACAGGTGACGTTTTCACAGCCACAACCGGTCTCGTTATGGTTGTACTTACACTGAAGCTTAAGGGATACATATTGACGAGCACTGGAAGCTGTTGAAAAGCCTCCTCTATATTGTGGTAAATTAATAATAAATCACAACTGAAAATTTAGTTGGAAGATACAAGCTGAATCACACAAAGAAGTGTGAAACTACTGAAAATTTAAGTTGCCTAAGGTCACAAAATCATAATATATAAAAAAAGATATAAGTAATGAAGAAATTTACTTCTTTAAAGCATAAACCAATGAAACCACTACTGATAGTGATGTTTTAAGCAGAATTCTCTGTCCCTTCCTTTGATCTCTGTTGCAGATGGAAGCTTATGGTAACATTCTCACCTTTAACCCCTCTTTTGAATGCAAATAGATGTTATAAAGTGTGTTAAGCAGGTGTTGCTTATGGAAAGCTTTTGCATTTTGTGTCCTGCTTGGCAATTGTTTAAGAAGATGTGGTGCTGGAGCTGCAAGTCACATCTTATTTGGCCCACAATCTTGTGTTCTGTGCGACCTGAGCTGAACTTTGCTAGAAATGGAGTAGGGGGCACCTCCCCAAGTGACTGCCAGAGATCCCCAAAGAGGCCCAAGCAAACCCAGGTATTGCATAGGGTGGCACAAGATAAATGATTATGCATTAGGTAGGCGGTAGCTATGTACTACATAGGTGGGTTTATGTAGACCCTAGTGTACATTCTTCTGCTTTCTCCTTGGTGTGCTTGATTTGTGGAAAGCTTCCATGCTGCACCCTGTGCGGAATAAACAATATCTGATTTCTAAACTTGACTCTTTGTCCGTGTTCACAGAATTGCTAAAATTCAGCAATAATAGGAAAGCTCAATTGCAAAAGAAGATGAAGGGTTGAATACTTCAACATTTTGGTCAAGTATATATGAAGAAAAAAACACATTTAGGAGTCTTTTGAAAAACATACAGATTTCACTTTTAGAACTTCACATTTTAAAAACAAAAACCAAGTTTTCAAATTATGCATATTATTAAGAGAAATTCGGGGTATGGGTTTGGGGTTTGTTGATTTTCTTTAGATGAAAGATCTGAAAGGAAATGAAAATTTCAGCAGCTCTTCTCATGAGGTATGTATTTTGTATGAATATTGTAACTCTCAACTGAATTAGACTATGGAGAATTTAATACAATAACCTGGCAACACTAAGTATTATAGATTAATTTTGTGTGTATATATGTGTTTGCTCCTAGTTTGCTTTTTTCCTGTTCAAGCATTTCCATGTGCCCTAAGGCAATCCCCAACACATGCAAGATATATCCTTACTTTCATTCTATAAAAATACTGTTCTGCTGAAATGCAGATGTGAAATGTGAAATTTCTCACATTATCTTAGACACATTGCACAGAAACATAACAGAAATTAACACATATAAGAAAAATTTATATATTTTTTACGAAGTTACATAACTACAACCCTGCGCTAGGTGGATGTGCCCTTAGACATAAGTAGAATGGTGTTTATTTATTTCTGGCTTTTAAGACATTCTTTGGATGAGTAGCTCAGCCTCAGAAAACTAGCTTATTAAAGCTTAGGTTAGAAAAGATCCATTATGTTTATAGAATCTTAGGTATTCAAAGAGAATTCAGCACACTAAGCAGACTAAGGATTTGTGAGCAAAAGCAAAACAAGAGGCTACCTCAGAGAAAGGTTCACACTTGGGAGGAAACATCAAATGAAGAAGGAAAATAATGAAACAGAAGATGGTAATTTGTTAGAAAAGCCATGCAGAAGTGATGAGCTCTTAAATTCTGTAATACTTCAGAGGACCCATAAGAACAATTAAAGCTATAGCACTGAAAAACAGCAGATGTAGTTTCTTCACAGTTCTTAGCCCATCATGATTCTTTTAATAACTTCAGAATGAAAGGGCAAATGGCTTTTCAGGACTTTATGGACCTGCCCAATCTTGACTTTGTTTCAGCTTAGTTTTAGCTGCAACACCACATTGCCCAGCATTCTGATGACTGTCTTTGAACTTGCTTGTAGCTTCAGCTTAGCTTTGTGCAACTGTACCAAGGAATTGTACCACATATGGCAGAGGTTTAATAAAACTTAATGATCATTGAAGGTAAAATTCTGCATCAGGGAAAAAAAAAGAGTAGAGTTAGCAACAGACTGTCTGGAAACATGAAAAGGAATAGTACATGYAAAACTGAAAAGAAAAGAAAGTGAACTACCACCACTACTCAACAAAGGACTCTGGATACTGGCAACACACCTCAGCATCGTGTGGTAGGAAAAAGGGCCCTTGACCTTCGACTGCAGGTGCTTAGAAGGGCGAGTAACACAGCGGAGAACAGGGCAAGGTACTAGAATGTTCCTGTGCGCAATAATCTTAACTGAATTGCTAGGGAATGATTTAACAATTTGACTGAAAGGCGTTAATATCAATGTAATTAGATCAATAATATCTGCTTGTTGTTTTTTATTACACTCTTAAAGCATTACTTGGACTATTAATAAATTCTTGTGTCTGCATAAAAGGTGTTTCCTTGTATGTGGAAACGTTGTATCCACGTTTCTCCATATGAAAATTCTGAGTGTGATAAAAGATCGTTCAGGTACGTATGTACAACCTCTCATTATTTTGTACAGGTTTGTATGTGGCTTGTACAGACTGAATGTGGGGGTGATTGGTCTTTAAGCTCTCAAAGAATTACAGCAGAAGCAGATAAAATATTAACGTGCCTCTGAGTGCCTAGAAGGACATACTCAATGAAAGTGTATTTATGCCACCTAGTTTAAGAATCTGTCTTGGTTGTTTGAAAGTTACTTCAGTTGTATGGAATATGGGCTTTATGCCCATGTTGCACCTACAGAGATGCACCCCAACTGTGTGTACACTAGCATCCAAATGCAAAACTCCTTTTCTGCATCCAGTWGGAAACCCAGCCAGCTTCATATCATGGAGGCAACTGTTATGTTCTTGAGCAGAACCCTACTTTGAGTCATCTGAACAGACTCTGTTGCAGAGCTTTGATGCTGAGTTTTGTTCAAGTAGCATCTATTTCTCTACAGYGATTAAAAAGGGAGCATATGTTCCTAACTTAGAAGCAAAACAACATGCCTAGAGATATTCATGCTAAAAAATTCTTCTGATTTTCTATTCTGCTGGCAGTAATGTTAAGAGACTTGTTAGGCTAACAAAAGAGAAAGGGAAATCCATGGAAAAATGTCTAAATCTATTTAAGGGAAAAGTTGCATAGAGAAAAGGGGTAAAATAACTTAAAAGCAAAGTATGGTAACATTTCTCAATTGCTTGAAAGAATAAGAATTTGTAGAGTTGTTCCGGAACAAAGCTAAAGAAAAAAATTGCATGGAGGAAAAATGGTGAGAGCTTATAAAAACAATTCAATATAATGAAGCACGCCAATCCTTTAATTCAATATAACAATGTGTGCTGACACAGCCAGGTGTAATATATCACACACATCTTCAAGAAGATACATAATTTTCCACAGATTTTTAAAACTCTGTGCTACTAATTAATGATTAATTAGTGGGTCAATAATTAATTATTAATTTAGGATTCAATTATTTGATACGCTAAAGGAGAGTGAAGAAGTGAACCCAAAAATCACATTAGGTAGTGAGCTGTTTGTACATACATCACTTTTTACATTTGTAAAATGAAAATAGGAAAACATGGCACCAGAAGGTGTAGAATAGGAGACTTTGTAGCATTGATAGGATGACATTTTGTTAGCAGACATTTTGAGGACAGCAATCGTGTTTTCAGAGACACGCAAAATTAAAAATAATTTAAAATGCATCAAATTGTAATTCATATTTCTGGGACCTACTCAAAAGAAGTATCTATGACTCTTAATCATAATTTATTCAACTTCAGTCATTTAGGTGTATGTGAATATGCACTTCTTAACCTTAAATCCACTGCCGTTAATGTCACAGGCATGACCCAGTAAAACATGAGACTATTGGTGTTGCTTAGTGAGCACAATATTACATTATAATGATAAAAAATATCATTCAAGGGTAAAGGTTTCCTATTGAAAGCTTGAAATAATAAAAATCACAGTATCTTCAAGCAAAAAGTGTGTTTACTGGCATATCTCCACATATGATGTAATTTTCCATCAGATGTTTCTCCTCTCCTGATTGAATACTAGGACAGTAATGAGTTCTCAGTGAAACAATCAATGTCCTTTTCTGCACTTCAGATACTTTAGTCGGTCAGAATTGGTTTTACCAAACACAGGAAAAAAAAAAAAAGACAGTTGTTGGATTCTGTTCAAAAGCTTCCGTCATTCACATGGAAAGATCTCAACAATTTTAATGTGAGACTTCTTTCTTTATTTCAGGAGCACTGCATGCCTATACTAAAGACTGTCAGGTTGTGAAGGAGTAAAATCAATAGAAAAGCTTATGCCACATTGAGTAGGAGCAGATTTTAGCCATATACAGCAGATACAGGAAATTTTGTTCATTTTCTACCTTCAGACAGTAAAAGATAGGATGCTCTTTTGCCTTGACTTCTTAAATTCGGGTAAATTTAAAGTTGCAGAGAGAGATGCGGCATCATTAAGATGTGCCTCATCAGAGCAGATTAGGAAATGATATTTCAGCAGATCAAAGACGTCTTTGGTTTTAAAAGAAAGCAGTCATTATATTGCTTTATGTTCTAGAAATAAACAGAGGGGGAAAAAAGTCTGATTTTTTTTTCTTTTTTAACTGACAGGCAGAAATATACAATATGGATTTTAAACTATAAAGATGGAGTAAACAGAGCAGGGAGGAAGACTTCCTCATGTACTTCTTTGTTTGCCTCAAGAATAATTATTCTCTGATAGGAAATGCACTGAATAAATGGGTCTAAATATGTTATAGATTTTAAAGGTTTCATCTTCTCACTGTGCTAATAAATAATGACCTGGAAAATTTAGTCTTTCTTATTTTCCCTGTTATTAATTATAGGAAGATATTAATGTATTTTTGAGGTGCTGCTAGGTAAGCACTAAAGCTGTCTGTATACTGGTATCATTTATGAGAAATACAAACTGCATAATTAACTGTAACTAAGTGTAATTTTTTAGATGCAAGACTTTATGAAAATTATACTTTTATTCATACAATGGTTGCTGAAGAATGCATTGACTGAAATGCATTTTTCAATATTCAGACATTTCTAAGGGATTTGCTTTTGATAATTACAAACTATACTCTGAATGTCATCTTAACTTAGAGATTCAACTGCTAAATCAGCATATCTGTATTTTCTGTAGTTAGCCTCAGACTTCAAAGGTATGTGAGCAGATGTTGAACTTAAAGTACTCATGTAGACTTACCAAGGTTAATGAATTATACGGTAATTTAGCACATACTGCATTCTCTCTAAATAACAATGCTGAATCTTGTAATTTTCTGTTTCTCCTTGCTTTGACTTGTTTTTACATAATCTAAAATATTTCTGATAAAGTCAAGAATTGTATTTAAACAAGAACATGTATTTAAAGGTATATTTAATTGTCCCAAATTTTAAGTGTATATTTTGCTACGTCTTGAATAAGACCATCAGTCGAGATCTGAGCTACAAATTTTGGAAAAAGAATTGGCAATGTTCTACTTAGTCTAAAATATAACCTAAATTTAAGGGGGAGAAAGGCTAATAGTGCTGCAATTTTCATAAACCAATAATTATGTATTACCAATAATAAACTTGGTTTGAAAACTAGGTTGCATAGCTCCATGAAAGAGAAATCTTTCAGTTAGTGAACAGGTATCTAGGATAGAATGGGTATTTCAGCATCACTGTGTGGAAATCAATATTTTTGCTGTGACTGTTATAGGTTAAAGTTTTATTAGGTTAAAAAAGTATGGTCCTAGGAAATTTATAAAGTGAGATTATGTTTTAATATTAATGCATAATAACAAAAAAGTTAATTTTTTTAAATCAACTTTTACTGAAAAAAGCAACCCTTTTCCTTTCTGCATGAAACTATAAAGCGCAAGAATCTAAATCTCTGATAAAAAATGTTTTACACTGGTTTTCAATAAAAAAGACAGCTATGATGATAACTTGCTTGCAATTTAAGTGTTTGTGCATTTGAAAAAATGATGTTGTGTTTTCCTGTGAAAAGGAAAAAGAATATCACAACTCAGATTATAGCAACGCAGTGAAAAGTATATGTATTAACAACACCAAATGAGTCAATTACAGAATGACCTGCTGGTGTCACAGATAGATGGGTTTTAAACAGTGAAGTGTTGAGATGCATCTTTTGACAGTATTTAAGCAAAGAGATAAGTGATACAAAGATTCTTAAAGAGAACAGATATCTTTCTCCATTTAGCAGAGAGAAGCATCTAGCTGTTTCTGGAAAACTTTATTGTGATGAGAAAGTCACAGAAGTGGTGGCTATAGATGTACAAAGACATTTTATTGGTAGTTGAACCTCATTTTTTTATTTCATTCTTCCATCAGGATGTAGAGTATGCATTCTGCTGAGCATTATACTTCAAAGTATTAATCTTAATTTGAAAACACATTGGATGTGGGTATCCAGCTGCCGGCAGCAAGGGGCTTCAGGGGTGGCCTCTGAGAGAAGAGGCCAGGGCTGCTCCTTTTCAGACACCAGCACCCATGGTGCACCCTTGGTGCACTCAGGCCTACCTGTGCTACCCCCACTCCATATGGGGTCCCAGATGACCTGGGAACCCAGCAATTTGGAAGACCCACAGCACTCCCACCACCTATGGGGATCCAAGCACCCAGGTGTCCCAAGTCAATTCTGTTTTTCCCAATGTGATAATCACTAAGTGATCACCCTGTTTATCCATGAGTTTTTCCAACTTCCCATCCTGTTAGGGTGGGAGAGTGAGAGAGCAGTTAGGTGGGCATCTGGCCAAGGTCTGAGGTCAGCCCACCACAGTCCTCTGTGGTCAACAATTTCTTGCCCCAGCTCACACAACTGAAGGGCAGATGCAGGAGATTACTGATGTTTACCTTCCTGATGTATTTATGGGCAGCAGTCTTTGCCACTTCGTTTTGTTAGACTGAACACTGCAAATTCTTAGAGAACAAAGAATAGTAAAAATATGCATACATTTTGAAAGAGCATGCATTTTAGACAGAGTCTTCTAATGGAAGAGCAAAAGGTACTTCAACCATACTAAAATTGCGTGTGAGTAAATAGAAATGAAAAAATGCCTTTAAAATGGACAGATAGCATAAGTGCATATCAGCTTGTCTGTCCACGTGCATTTAGTTGAATATGCACATTTGACTCCTACAAATAAATTTTATTCATGTCAAGATTCTTTTATTCCCAAGATAAATAAACTAATTATTCACTATGGAAGCATGAATTAAGTTTTTACAACTGAGGCTCTTAAAATATTTTGAATTTATTTTACCTCTTGATTCTTTCCTGGTTTTGCGTAAAGTTAGTGGGGTTTGTGKTTTTTTTGTAACTTTTCTGAAAGTATCTTTGCATATTTATAGGCTCTTTAAAAAAAATGTTGGTAGGAAGTCAGATTTTTAAATAGACTTTCACAGAAAATAAGCCAAGAAAAAACTTTTCAGGATCCTAAGCCCTCTCCCATCTTGTCTGAATTTATTGGCTTCTATGAAAAAAACTTAGAAGTTGTCTGAATAATGGCTGCTCCTTCTCTGGAGAAGTGTTTCTTAGCCAGAGAGCACACCTTTSGTGCCCACCTCAGCTGCAGTGTCACAGCAATGCTTATGTGTGATCATAGACCCTGTTGGTCTGGATGTGGACCCTGGCAGTGAACTGAGTGCCAGTGTCCCAACCCATTCTTGGCCTGTCCCTTGGGCGGGCTGGGGCAGTGGCACAGGCCTTGACCACACAGCACTGACATTATGGCCCCATGGGGAGACCTCCAGTCCTAAGGAGGTGCTGACCCATGCAGAGCCCTTACTGAAATTTACTGCTTGTTCCATCAGAAAAAACAAATTTCATGCTGTAAAGAGGATCATCTCAGAACTGTTAACAGATGAGCTCACTATATCGTCACAGGGTAAAAGGATTATAAACTGTGAAGCTTTCCAAGATTTAATGATTTGATTTCATGTTAATGTTCTGTTGACATTTAAATTTTTACTATCATTTACACCTTATTTAATTTGTAAATTATCCCTTTATTCTCCCTCTCCCCAGAAATAAACTCAATATTTTTTTGGTGGGTCTTTTGCTGTTGTTTTTTGTTGTTGTTGTTGTTTTTAATTTAGCTTTTGTCTTTAGTTGTTTTGACATTTTAAAACCCAGATCTGAATATTGTGTCAAATACAGGGCAAAAGACAATACTTCACTTTTTACAGCCACCCATTCAACAGCATTCCACTGTGAGTCAGAATCAGCAATAATTCTGATACTAGCACATCTAGAGCCAAGTAAAACTCAAATGTGACAGTGAGATACCCACAGGAAAAGTTATCTTGCAGTCCTTAGCTTCTCACCTAAGCTTCTCTCCTTCTTCCTGTAAAACTATTCTGACATGAATCCCAAGATAAATGTCTAGATATAAGTGCATGTTGTCTTGAAAAAGAGAGCAAATAGAAAGGCAAGGAGTGATTTAGCCATTCTTCTTCACACCAGTACCATGACCTCTGTCATGAAGTTGCTTTAAAGCAAAATTCACACCTTGATTTTCCCATTGCTCACTTTTCAGTAGGAGCATGCAGTCATAAGCAACACTAACTCTTGAAATATTCATCCTACTTCTCTCTTAATAGTTAATACAAAAATAAACTCAATCAAGAAGCCTGACTAATAGGATGTTTATCAGGTTTTAATACTRGAGGGTTAAGAGGAAGGCTGACAGTTAATTTAGTAGCTAAGGAGGGGATTTTCAGTTCACAAATAAACTGGGTATTCTTTAATTAATTAAACTTTAAAAAAATGTCAGTAAAAGAAGAAGACCATCGTCATTCTTAAAAGAAAYGCAGTAATAGAATCACCTTCATAAGTACTGGGACAAAGATTGTCTAAGGTAGATCTTACAAATTTGAATAAAACAATATGTGCTTTCAATTCAAATGCATTAAGTTTACCCATAAATGTATAAACATAATGTGCTAAACACTTGATGTCTGTATTGTAAATGCCCATAACAAAAAGAAAAAGCCAAAGAACCATATTACAGCATACGAAACAATTAAGAAAGGGAGCAAACAAATAGTCCTATCAGAAGAATCCATTCAGAAATTTTTTCAGAAAGAAGTTCAACGTACAATTAAAAATTGCTGCATTTAACACCCTGGTATAAGTTACTAACAAAGTGTAGTAGAGCTTCATCATATATAACATAAAAATGAGTATATTGTCCTATAAAGTAAATCCATAGAGTAAATAAAATTGACACTTAACCTGTAATATGAATACATTATTACTTAGTTAAATATTTTATGGAATAAACATGTCTTTAAACTTTTGTGGAAATGAGACTTTGCTAAACTGGGGTCTATTACATAACTTTTCATGGTGGTTTATTTTAATAAGGAAAACAAAAGAACAAAATTAGGCAAACAAAATGTTAAATTAAATCTACTTAATGTTGCAGAAAATCCAGAACCTTTATTTTCTATTTCTGATTATTTGATTTTATTACATTAATATTGAACTGCTGCATCTGTGTTGATATATAACGTAAATGTGTAGGTCCTTGTGTGAGCTTGTATCTACTATATGGCATATTACTAATATGTTTACTGAAATATGTCACAAGAAGAGCTCCTGGTCCTTCTACACATACTGACGTTGACTACTAGGATAGGATTTTTCTGACATCATCGGAGAATAAAGGCTCCTAATAYAGAATTTTGTTTTATGGCCTAAAAGGATTTTATAACTTGCCTGAAAATATTAATAGTGGTAAGGACAGTTTCTTTCTCTGGCCAGCTTAGGTTTTAAATGTCTTAAAAATTGGGTTTTTGCTTGAACAACTTGAATAAGAAAGTTTGGTGTCCAAATAGTACCAATTGATGGTAGTAGRTGCCTGCAGAAAGTACTTTTGGCTATCCAGAAGTTCTAGACGCCCAGGAGTGCAATTTACTGTACCTGCAAGAGCAATGTGCAGACATCCAGAGCAGGAGATGGAAAACCACAAACACATGTAGTGAGAGAATGAATCCAGACAGCAGATGCCTCTATCTCAATGAATTCAGAACAATAGTCAGTCTCTTGAGGTAAGTATCAACTGMTGTTCTTTAAATAGTATTTCTTATTTATTGTACTATTTCAGGCAGAAGAGACTTGTCTCTAAGCCCTCTTCAGCTTGGAGGGAGGTTGCATGTGAACTCATCTTTCAGAAAAGATCTTTAATCAGAAAGCTCTAGACAATGTTRTGGTAGAGCTAGATTCCCTCCTTCCTAAAGCAGCACTTCAGAGTATCTGTAAAGAAGTTTGACTTAAYAGATTTGTTTAAGTGCAAAGCATTTTCACTTAAATGTTATAGCATTGAGATTTKAAATATCTTTTGAAAGTATTTTGCACACATTCACAATTAAAGTTTATGATAATGTCCTGTCTATATAAATTGCACATATCTAGAGGCAAAAAGCAGAGAAACCAAAATGTTTCTAATTCAACAAATCTAACTCAACTTTCCAAAAAGTGTTGAAAATAGTTTTGTGGTATGGGTATCAGAAATAAGATTAAAAGTTTTAAACATAAGAATAAGATGCAGCTGATTCTTAAATGTATAATAAATTAAAAAGGAGTCATTACAGTGGAAAAGGGTAGTCTAAACTCATAGCCTAAGAGCAGCAGTCARTCTCTGCTGGTAGCTTGACAAGAAAAAGGGAACAACTATGATGGTTGATAAACTGCTAAAGAAACCCTATGTAAAAGCTTTGTAGCAAACTGAGTTTTTGACCTCTGATTGATGGTCCCATCATTCACAAAAAATGTTGCAGAAAGAGCCAATATAACGATCAGAGTATTATTACTGACTTTTTCCAAAGTATGTTACTCCTGTATATGTGTGAACTGGAAAACAGAGATTTTTTTTTACAAAGCAGCTAGCTAGTGCGCTTTTCCCCATTCTTTATCTGTATATTTCATTATTCCTAAATGTAGTGCATGATATACCATATGGTACTTTTTTTTTTTTAAAGTCAATTGACTTCTGTCCATTTAGTTTTTCACAATTAAAAAAAATTTACAGGCAAAAAGAAAGTTCTGTTGCACCTATAGAGTAGAAACATGCCAATTAATTTTAATATTTCACTGTTTTGAACCCAAAATTAATCATACTAATATAACTACATGAGCATTTTTGTATTCAGTAGGACAGTAAGATAGCACCATTCACAGTAAAAGGCTACAGTCTTTTTTCCAACTCTATCTTACATGTCTTTTAAATGCTGCAATGAAAGTGATCTCTAATTTCCTAAAGGGTGTGTATACATCCAGTTGCAAAAATCAAAATGCATGAAACATAAAGGCCAGAGAATTCAAAAGGATCTGGGTTGAAAAAAATTTCATAATAACTTCACCAAAGGAAAAATAAGTATGGATGTTGGACTTGAGGAACCCAAGAACTTTATTAATGCACTCAACTTCTACATAATATTCAGTCTTACTCTTTCCTTCCAAATCACTGCCTTTAGTCAATCAGTCTTTTGCACAGGAAAACAGATTATTTGCTGTCTCATAACTTGTCTTGTTAAATGGACAGGGAGAGAAACTGGAGAGTCTATGAAGGTCTAATCTTCCTTACTTAAAATGATATCCTTCATGGTCAAACCCGTCCCTCATGGCACAATAACTCTTCAGTAATAAAGCCAGAAGCAAAAGAGCAAAAGACAGGATTAGTGAGGAGCTCCACTGTATGGGCTTTTCACAGAGCAAGGGAATAAACAAAGTGGAAAGAACTGCAAGAAATGCTAAAGAAAAATTCAAATCTTGTTCCACCCTCTGGGAAAGATACATCAGTAGAATTGACATCAGTAGAATTGATTACAAGCAGTATATAACTAAGGTCAATACTTTATATTTCATGSAAGTTTTTATTCAACTGAATTTCAGTAGCAAAATGGCTAAATAACTGCCATGTCTAAGTGCTTTTGAGTGTCTAAAGAGCATAAAGTAGTTCATTTTGTAACTTTAAAAATTTCTTAATTTTTGTTTAACTAGAAATTTTTGAGCAATTCTAATGGACCTTCAGGACACTGTCATTTAGCAACTGCTTATTATTAATTGCTAAAATACAAAAACTAAATTAAATTAAAATCTTAGAGGTTTTATTTTTTTTTTTTTTTTATTCACAACATAGATATAATCCATGTTAAGGAGATTATTGTCACATCCACATAATTTCGGAGACTGGTAATGATCCTTCTAATAAATATGTTCTAGGACTTAGTATAGTTGTATATATAGTATAGTTATATATATATATCTATAGATATATAATATCCTTCTAATTTGTTCTAGGACTTAGTATAGTTGTTTTGTACTAGAGAGTCTGGGCTCCCACAATTATTTTTATTTCACTGCCTGTCTTCTTTCAATAGTTATTTATACAGAACACTTCTGTATGTGAAATCAGTCTTTTGTCACTCATTACCTATAATTAAATGTTGGCCGCACGGGACACAGTCGAGCTGATTGATACTGGATCAGTAATTGGACCTGCTACTAGAGAGTTTGAAAAAAACCCAAACCTCCAGCAGTTCTAGAGCTCTGTTGCTGACACTTTCATGCTGTTGCATTAAATTTAATTGGAATTGGGGAATATACAATGTGTTCTGAGCTAAATCTTTTATACCTACTTTCTGTGTAAGCAGACCACCAAGATTTTGTCACCAGGCAGAATAAGCTCCCTAGTGAGTCTAAATCAGAACAGTAAATGTATTTTTCTTTAGGAAAAACATACAAATAAAGAAACACACAAACAAAAAACTTCAATTTTTCTCCTCAGAATGGGTGTAAAGTTAACTAGACCTACAGGCTGGCAGGACCATAGATAAGTCCATATCCATCTTATCTGACAGTTCCATTATTTTCTAAGTAAGCCTCTGTTCATGCCCTTATACATTTACTCCCAAAATGATTATACATTTAGAAAAACAAAAGAATAAATATCAAGAAAAAAATTACAATACAAAACTATTCTAATGTTTTGAGAGTCTTAATGTTTATAATGGAATAAAAAAAAATATTGCTTATGAATCATTGAGATGTAAAATTATTTTCATAGTACTTTAAAGATAGTATTTAATGTTAATAATGCATTTCCTACTTATACTGACATTAAGCCATATCTAYGGAACCAGAGAAGATTTCACCATTGTGTAAAGCTGGTTGCCATCGGCCCAATTTTGTGTACAATTTCACAAGTTAAGGAAATGCACAGTGATTAAATCCTGCTGGTTTATAATGTATTTAAATGACCAATTGATTAACAGTTAGCAGTTTAATACAGGAAACAGATCCATGTTAGATATACATAAAAATTATTTTGACACCTTAAAATATGTGTTTGAATTCCTCATCTTCCAGGACTACAGAACACTTATGTAGTTCAGATACAAAGCGTCCTGTGCTGGGTAGGTGGTAGACTGGCATGTCAAATATGTTTTGGCAGGTCTGACATTCCTGACAGAACAGGAAGGTGACTTCATCAGAAGTCTGTATGATGGAAGTATCTTTGAAGTGTGATGTAGAAACATTTGTTTTCTTAAGCTTCCCAGCTTTGGCAAATGTTTGTGAAAAACGTCTCTTCTTCTATATAGTTAGAGTAATCAATTCAAACTGTATCTCTGAGAATGTAACCATTTTATTTGGAATTTATTTTGTTTCTACCTTCTGTAAAGAAGCTTGTTATTAAACTGGATATTTAAACTTTAATTTTGTTAAAGTAATCAGCATTTGAAATTTCTCATCAGCAAAAGAAAAGTTGTTGAGACAACAGTTAAATTCTAAGATAATATCTGCTTGGAATTTAAAATACAGAGAGAGGAGGTTAAAAGTGACATCCTTTACTCTAAGGATAATCTGAGGTCAAAATTTTCAGTTTTAGTTTGAATAAACTTTGTGTTTCTGAAAAAAAACCCCTATTTTTCCCCACTAGCTATGCGTTATTTCAGCCCACAGTATGATCCTGGAGTACATTAGTCAGATCCATTTCAGATGAAACAAAAGCAGAAGACTTGCTTGGAGGGGGTCTTCAGGGAACTACAACCACAAATGGATCTTCAGATCCCAAAATCTGAAGTCATCATCCCCGAAATGTGYGTAGTGACAGTGTAATTTCCTCTGCAGTGACTGCTTTACATTCTGCATCCATTTCTCTGCACTGAGCTGTCTCTTGATGTAGATAGCATGGGTGAATAATATTTTAGCACAGCTATAGCTCTACAGTCTTGAGCACATTATACTTGAAACGTGCCATGATTAATTCTAATTCATTGTAAATTTATGTTTTAGATTAGAAGTTGCATATTAGTATGCAAGCATTGGATTCAGCAACATAATATATGCCGATGTTTTAATTCTATTAACTTAATAGCTTTAAAGTTACATATATTYGTGGGAAGAGTACCTAAGCAAAACTTCATGCAAAACCTTATCTCAAAAACTTTGGATCACCTTGAAATGACAGAAGTCTGAATGCTCCTTTCTGTTTATTTTTTCTTTCGCTTGTATATCAATACTTTTCATTTTAGTTACTGTATCACCCTCTGTGATAATTAGAAGGAATAGTTTTGTAAGAGTTATGGCTTGATTTTCAAACCAGAAAGTTCTAAAACGTTCATACAAAACTCTTTTCCTAAGGATCACAGAAGTTTAAGGTCTAACAGCCTTTGATCTCTTAGAAGTTCTTCATGTACTTGTTTTTGCTTGTTTGTTTTTAATTAGGAGTGAATGATATTCACAACTTGGCAAGAAGATAGGAAAATATTTTCATGATCTTTCTGAAGGAGAAACTTGACTACAAAAGAGTAAACCAAGTTTACAAGGTCATTCAGTAGGTTTGTGCAATTACTGAGCTCTTACATACGCACAGCATGTAAGTTTCCCAACTCTCTCCTTTCTTCCTKTGTTTTGCATTCATTTTTCTCTCAAGGTTTCTGTTTAACACTATAGTTCTTGCAGATGAAGAAATGTATGAATATGTGGTTTAGCCTACTCTCAACAGCAAAACAATTAAGTCTGAGTAGTTTGAAAGTACACATAAGGGTCACTGATTCATTAAAAGTTTAAATTAAAGGTTTGAAGTCCAGCTTTCTGGAAATACAGGTGTAGCATCAAGACTGAAATCCTAGGTCTTCAGAGGTTGTGGTAATAAATAAACAGGGTTTAAGATTTGACTAGGAGCATGTCAGCCTAGTTCACAACAATTCAGAAGTATTTCAGCTAATACTGTTTCCTATCAGTAGAATAGCTGCTCTACAGTTACACTGCAGATTCCTTTTCTAGTTCTGTTTGCTGTGATTTTTGTTAAAATACTTAACATGTATTTGATCTGCTTTACTTCTAGAAGATAATTAGGATATATAAGTAATTTTCTATGAGCGTAATGCAGACGCTATGCTGGCTTCTGCACCTAGGATGGGGCAACTCTGGGTGCACACACTGGGGAATGAGATGTGGAAAACAGTGCTGAGGAAAAGGACCTGGGAGTCGGAAAGTGGAATGAGTCAGCAGTGCCCTGGCAGCCAGGAGGGCCAACCGTGTCCTGGGGGGTATCAGGCACAGCATCGCCAGCTGGGCAAGGGAGGGGATTGTCCCGCTCTGCTCTGCACTGGGGCAGCCTCACCTCGAGTCCTGTGTGCAGTTTTGGGTGTCACAATATAAAAAAGACGTTTAGCTTTTAGAGAGTGTCCAAGGGAGGGCAACTGACATGGTGAAGGGCCTTGAGGGGAAGCTGTATGAGGAGCAGCTGAGGTCACTTGGTGTGTTCAACCTGGAGAAGAGGAGACTGAGGCGAGATGTCATCACAGTCTATCACTTCCTCGTGAGGGGAAAAAGGAGGGGCAGACACTGATCTCTTCTCTGTGGTGACCAGTGACAGGACCTGAGGGAATGGTTGTGTCAGGGGAGGTTTAAGTTGGACATTAGAAAAAGGTTCTTCACTTAGAGGGTGGCTGGGTGCTGGAACAGGCTCCCCAGGGAAGTGGTCACAGCACCAAGCCTGACAGAGTTCAAGAAGCATTTGGACAATGCTCTCGGGAACGTGGTGTGACTCTTGGGGATGGTGCTGTGCAGGGCCAGGAGCTGGACTCAATTATCTTTGCGGGTCTCTTCCAACTCAGCTTATTCTGTGATTCTGGGAAAAGTTTAGCTGAACAATGAAAACATCGCAACATCTGGAAGATAAAAGCCAAACTAGAAACAATAACAAGGCCATCTGTCAGGGTCAGTCAGCAATGACAAGATATGGTCTATTTTGCAAATCTCATCAGTTTCTTTAACTGATAGTCAGTGGTCTCTTACAGGTACMATACCTTGGATAAGGGCTTTAGATGGATCAGATGTAGTTGACTAAATAGTAATATGAGAGATTTAGGATGAATTTTTGTAGTATGCTATAGACAAAACTACAGTCATAAGGTATTTCTCAAGCATAAACTCTCTAGAGTGTGATGAAATTGGCTTCCCATGTGCCTTTCTTAGATTTCATTACTTTTATGAAAATGAAGTAAACGTAGTATATAGGTGAGCTTTTTATTTTCTAGTAAAACCTTAATCAGAAAAGTCAGCAGGCTGTCCTTTGCATACAATTTATGGAACATCCTAAACACTGCTGCAGTTACAAAACTGTTTGCAGGGTACTTTTCCAAAAAATAAGCTAGTTTAATAACTATCTGGAATAGTTTATTAAATCTATTTTATTGAAAAAAAAGTAAATTAATTATATGCACTGATACCCAGATTCAAATAATAAAATTTGATACTTGAGGGAACTTGAAAAGTTAAGTCTCCTTTAGACATCAAAGGAGAGCAGATCAAACCTCTGGTGGATTGGATCATTATGCAGAATTCTTCCTCACTCCCCATTAGCTGTGTGAGATGCCTATAGAAATGTTGTTCCTTCTGCCATAGAAAATTAAGAAGGATATGAAAAATGTAGAGGGAGTAGATCTCCAACTTTTTTCAAGTTTCCACGATCAAAATTGTACACACACACACACAAAAAAGAAGTTACCACATTTTTTTATAAATTCAAAATCTCTTAAATTTCATTGAATTTTGCTAGAATGGTGATATCGCAATTTGAGTAAATTGCATTCCAGCCTTTCACAATTTAAAATTCTGATATCTCATCATGTTTTTTACACTTTTAAGATAACATCATAATGCATTTCAGAATTGATTCTGTGCAGAAAAAGTCACTTACTACATTAGAGCTTTCCAGAAACATCATATAAGACTTCAAGACACAGATACTCTGTTGACATCTCTTAACAGGTTGTGATTTATGTAATTCAAATCCAAAAGAAATACAAATTATTACAGGTTTTTAAATCAAAATACCATTTCAGAAATCTTCCTTGAACAATGGCATTTTTGAGACAAGATGGAAAACAAATGATGTGTGCTATCTTTTTATTACTCATGAGAAATAGTAACTGGCTTCAGAATTTCTGGGTTTTTTAATGCCAAAAAAAAATCTGTGCTGGTTTTTGTTTGTTTGTTTTTCCTTAATTTTCTGTAAATAGCTTTGAATAACTGCTTAAAATTTATGAAAATTATTTTATGGGTAGACTTACTGTTATAAACGCTGTAATTATAGTCCCTTTCCAAGAAGATATGTAACAAATGTTCTCAGGATTAATTTCTAATATGCTTTGATGTATAGTTAAAAAGAAAGACACTAGGGGAAAAAGAAGTTTAGTGATAAGTAATGTTCTTAATACACTGCATATTATTTTGAAATACAAATGAGGTTAGATTTAAATAATTTATTAATGACCTAGAATTAAGATATGTCCATGAAATATATTAATGACAGCACAATTTACAAGTGAACAATCTCTCGATACATACAGCATAACATCTAGTATTTAGTACTATATGGCAGAATTKATCCTTGAAAAACAAACTTTTATTTACAACAAACTGAAATAAGTGTGACCTAATAGGACTATGTTTCCAACTCATGATGAAGAGCTAGTAGGTGAAACACAATTCACAGTTAAAAGTGTTACTTTTTCTGGTTAGATTGGTTTACTACATATTAGTATAACTTAAAATTTAGTGTTGTGCAATGCCACATTATATTGCTAATTCAATAAACAAATGTATTTTTAAAAACTTCTAAACATTTTTAATTGTTTTAGTGAATTTCTTACTATATGTTTTAATATTTTCCTATTGGTACTTGTTTGTATAACATATTTGTTTTCATATCTAACTTTTTAAAAAGAAATACACAGAGCACAGTAACCACTTTCTTCATAATCTCACATTACAAAAATGCTTTGAGTTACAAAGAAAACAGTGGACCTCGCACCTAGCATTCTAATACCAATTAATCAGAAACTCTAAACCGAAATAATTTAAATTAAAATTAAATTTAATGACACATATTGCATTATGGAAAAATAGAGCATGGTCATATGAATGTTAACTTATTGATAATTTAGTTTCAGTTTCGACCTCTTTGAGGTTGTTAATACAAGTGAGCTTGGAAACTCTGATATTATCTGGTAGGGAGGTTGTTCAACTGGTGAATATGCATCTAGATATGTTGGTCTGTCCTGCCAGCTCCTGGACTTAAAATTTTGTCAAAGTAGGACATATCTCTTTCCTAGTATATCAGATATGCCAGAAGCTGGAGATTAAATCAAAGAAATCCAATTTTGAAAGACCATGGTCACTCCCCCAACCATATTTTGTTTATATTCCAAGAGGATTTATGCTACTGGATGACAAGTACTTTCAGAAAACTGACATAATTTTAGTCTGGATATGTGAAAATTGAGATACTTTTAATATTACATTTTAAAAAATTGTAGATCATATTTGATGGGTCTTTTTCATACAYATCATTTTTATATTTTACATAAAACACTACCACATGAAAAAACAGATTTATGTAATGGATGAATACAATGGATTTCATTCCTGATAAAAATGGAAAGATCAAAACCTAGGTTTAAAATGCTATGTATTTTATATATAAACAAATACRTGTGTGTGTGTATAAAAAACTAGATTTCTTTAGTGTAATTAAAAGGGGAGCAGAAGGKGGAAAATTCCTATATACTTTCATAGCACAATTTATAACTTCATTGCAAACCAATTTATTTAGTGTGTCACAGCAGACTGCAAAATAACTCCTACCTTGCTTGATATGGCAGCATTATGTTCCCAACTCATGTTCTGAAGTCACCTGTGTAAAAGCCCATGGTCATTTCAAATTATTTCAAATGACAGTCATTTTGCCCTCAGTATATGTGCAAGGTCAACAACAAAGAAGAAAGAAAGCCCAATAAGAACATATGAGATGTTAAGTCATAAAATGATATTAAGCAGCTAATATGTTGGTAAAAAAAAATTAAATTGTAAAAATGGATAAGATGTCTCTCCGTTATTGCTGTAACACCTTGAAAATCCCCTCATAGGGGAATAAGGGAAAAAAACCTACAAATCCTTCTGCTGCTTTAGGAAGTAATGCACATGAGTTCTGTGTTGTCTTTAAAAAATTGTAGTCCGTCCTAGTCATATCACAAAGATACATAATGTTGTCAATTACTTGGTCACTCCTGTTGTAGTTTTAGTGGGAAAACAGGTCTGTCTTGGAACACTGAAAAATTCATGTGGAAAAGAAACAATATCACTAAAGTATAACTCTATGAACAAAAAGGGGTTTTGTTACCACACCGATGTTGATATGAATTCACTGACTTTTTCCCACTTATTCTGGGTTTCTATAGTCATTAAAAATAAACACAGAAAACACAATATTTAACAGGATGGGATGAAAAAAATACGAAACAAATCACAGAACAAAAAGTAGAAGTATCTTAAAATAAATTAAAAATRTGCGGATGGGATAGAAAAATTTTTGGTTTGAGGTGATACATCATTAATAGCTAGTTACAAAGGTTTCTACATAAATCAAGAAATAAAGAAAAGCTGTGACAATTCTTGTGTCTCTGTTGTTTAGAAAGTAGGATTCTGCTCCAAATTCACACTTAAAATGTGTCAGCAACAGAACTAAATGTCTAAGCTCCCTTTAAAGCCAAGTGAGATGCAAATGCTGTCACCGAGGTCTGAACAGCTGTTTAGTGCATCCTAAAAAAAATACTTAATTTAGACAGCTGGGTCACTCTCTAAGCTTCAATGCCTGCATTTGTTACATTGTAATTCAGTTATCCATTCATAAACATGTAATGCTTTTTGAGGAGCCTTATGGCTTCGGAGACATGTGCATGAGGTTTGCARGTATGAGACCAAACCTGTGAGAAATCTCATCCCTCTAAGAACAGCTTCTGGAGGCAACAGAGGAAATGCTAGAGCACTTCAGGCAGAACCTCTTATTTCAATTCTGCATGACCTAATCAAATTCCAATTCCCTCTTCGTTCAGATGGGAATTTAAACAGGTAAGCAATCAAATGAATTTCTGAAATACGGAATTGCCCCTAGAGAACATACTGGAGACAAGGATTAAAGGTAAATTGTGGAATTTTCTATGAAAAAAATAAAATTATTATTATTAAATCAATTAAATTACTATTCTTTCTTTTAGACTCAACATTAGAAACTGAATTTATCTAACTAAATGTATATGCTTAGTTCAGCTGTCCACTTCTAAAGCTCTAGTAACATTACAGTACTGTAAGATATTCAGCCTGACTCCTACCTGACCCTTTGGAAGGTCTTGTATGTCTTTTAAGTACTGCACCCTTTTATTTGTACCTGATTGCTCAGATGAAACCTATGTAGCAAAATTAAACAAAACTTATATGTTTACATCCAAGTGCAGAAAGATGCGGCGGTGATGAAAGATAGTCGAGTCTTCATGCTCCACACACACACAAACACAGACCCTCTCCCTTTCTGCCATCTCTGATAGACAATGTGTTTTACCCTAAGATAAGAACAGTAGGTGAATATTGCAGGTGGAACTGCCTGGATGCTGGTGTAATTAATGCATTCCAGAGGTGGGGGAGCTGAGATGGCTGCAATTGACTTTGGTGCACATTAGCCTGCAAAAGTGTACAAAATGCTGCCAAAGACTGAGCCAATTTGCAAACTGGTCTCTGGGGGTTGCAGGCAGCTTTCTGGTTGGATGCCTGAGACCAGCAGGGACTCATGCAGGATATGTCCTAGACATTGCAAAGACAGGGGATACTCACTTTTGGATGGATGAGTAAAAAAGCACCAAGTTTCAGTAAAATACAGAGAAAAAGTCCTAAAGTTGCCACACTGGTGCTTCGTAATTGTGAATTCTGCAAGGCCAAAGACGGTAAACCTGTATGTTTCGAGCTGAACTTGCTTATATTATAACACTTTAGACATAAATTGTAGATTGAAACTAAGTGGATCAAGCCACACTTAGACTTCTCTGAGAAGTTTAGAAATCAAGGGGGTCTCACTGAAGCTCGTGGCTCAACAGGAGGGACCAAGACCTGAGTATACTATAATCCATTGTAATACTGCATGCAACTGTATTGGCAAGATTTAAATAATGTATCAGCAATACATCTAATCATAATCATCCACATAATCATTGTATCCTACTTCTCATGCCTGGCTGTGAACCTTCCTTTGACTACTCTGCCACGGATGGCTAAGCTCCTTTCTATTCAGGGAGAGAGACATCCATTTGGGGTACAGTTTACATCATTAGAGAATAAATGTCTTAACCTGTTTGGATTAGTTGTGTAATAAAGCTGTTTATCTTCTCTTTATTTTCTCTAAAGGAAATCTGAGATAAGTAGTTCAGATACAGGTGTCAAAATGGCAAACATTTACACTGAGATTCATTAATCCAAATGTAGAACCAAAAATATCTGTGTGGAACACGAGAACTCACTGCCCTTATTGTAATTTTTATCAGGCTTTATGTCAAGAGAAAGGGCACTGGTTTTAAGAAAAGAGAGGAAATTCCTGTGTTTAGCTATCTTAATACTTGAAGCACGGAAAGGTTTCTAAAACACTTGTAGGTGATATGCATGAAAATACTGGATTCTTTCTCAGGCAATAGAATATCTGCTACTTGATCTTAACAGAAGAATACTGTATAAATCACTCTGATTTGTCTAGTAGGAAAAGTCTTCACACTGAGAACATCAAGTAATGGCAGTAACAAAACAAAATGTTTGAAAATTACTGTCCTGTCACACAGACACACAGACACACAGACACAGACACAGACACAGACACACACACACACACAGAGAGCACACACACAGTGTTCAAGCTGTAAGTTTTTTTTCTTGACCAGAAAGGCATGCATCCTTAAAAAAACCAATAAGCTTCAACCAATCAAGCAACACAAAACAAGAAGAATGCATTAATAGATTGATCCAGGTGAAAACATACCATTTTCAAATAAACCTCAACTGAGGTCTCAGAAATTCTCTGTCTCCTGAATTATTCTGTAAAACCAATACAGCTAAGAAATTTTAGAATTAATTTTCTCCTCTAGATAATATCAATAAAAATGGTCATGTTGAGAAAAAGAAAGGGCAAATAGCAGGGAGGAAATATGAAGCAAAGAGAGTTGTAAATGTTAAAGGCACTATTCTGTAAGTAAATAGGAATTGTTTGCTAAGTATAGTAAGTCTTTTGAATGCCTGAAAGATATAAAGGGAGAAAATAAGCATGAGTGACTCTGACAAGAAATCATTGTGCGAGAATGAAATTGGATAGTATTAAATGGAGGAGTTTCAAAGCAACAGTACAGTCAGAAGAATTAAAATTACCTAAGTTATTAAATTAAGAACAAATGAGCTGGTAAGTTTAATTTTCCTTTATAAACAGTCTCCCTGGGACAGATAAAGAAATGAAGCTGCAATACCATGACTTGCTTATTTCTCAATGAATACTGAGGGCTGATGATGTAATTATTGCTGCTATCAAAGAAACTATCGGGTATGAAAAATTAATACAACTACTCAATCTGGAAGAATGATGAAGAAAATGGTTGTTCTCTTTATGAGAAAGGGTATAATATCATTCCCATGTTTAGATATTAATTAGCATTATAACAAGTTAGTATCTTATACCAAGATCCTCAAAGGCCCTTAATCATCTTTTGATTAATTTAACTCCTTGTGGAATGTAAAATCACTTTTTTTTTTTTTAATATCTGCTGGAAAATATAGGATGATGAGCTTTGGAAAACTAGTAACGAGGTCATGCATGTTGCTACACAAAGGTTCTTGAGACCATTTCACATACACAAACATTTATTAGTGGAGTGGATATCTGGTGGCATGTGTATGATTTTAGTGATTAAATTACTAAAGTTGCTCTTGGAAAAAATAAAAACAGAGATCGAGGTAGAAGAGGGAGACATAGGAAAACAGGGATGAGGAAGAAAAGAGAAAAGGCAAAAAGAAAGGGTTGGCATTGGAAAGTGTCAGGATGGACAGAGATGGGTCCCAGATGAACATCCTCATACGGAGGCTCTCCCATGCAGCAGTGATGAGAAAGAAATTATGAGCTTGCTTCTGTCTCTTTTTGCCACACTTCTCCCTTAAGACAGCACAGCTGTCATTGAAGCCTTTTAAAATTCTTTTGGCTAGTCTTAGGTGTGATGCTATTAGTTGGACTACACCAATCAGATGCAAGTGTTGCACCTTCATTGGTCTTTAGGTGTCTATTCATATACTATATTGAGTGATATTTAACAAAAGAGTGCTAATCTCTGTACAGATCCCCAAGAGACACCATTTGTTACTGATCTGCATTGACCACTACCTCTCCTCTGATTGTCATCTTCTCCACTTAAGAATCCACTCATCAAATCCATCTCTCTGCAATTCAGAGAGAAGGAAGTTTTTGGGGAACCATGTCCACAGCCTTAAAGGAGTCCAGAGGGATGACATCCATAGCTCTTCTATCTGATTCATCTGACAAGCTAAGTCTGAAAATAATTCTCCTGCCAGAGATGTGCAGAAACACTCAGTCCAGACAGGCAATGAAAACTCAAGTATAAAAAAAACAGGTAGAACTTTTAGCTATAAGTCTGTGCTTGGTAAGTACCATTACTGTATGAACAAATCAGTCCTGTGTATTTCAGCATTCTAGTTAACTCACAAATTGTGGGRAAAAAAAACAACAACAAAAAACCAACCAACCAACCAAACAAACAAACCCAAACGCACCTCGTTATTTTGTTGCTGTCTATAGGCATCTACCAAAGAGATAATTCTTCCAAAAGGGAAACAAAATTGTTTTAATATAAACTCTTGAAGATGTGTCGTCTGGCTCTGAGTTATCCACACAGGTCTCTCTGCAGACAATGAAAGTATGCAATGACACAGGCACCCAAAAGGATGGTTATCCTCAAATCCATTACTTTTCATTATCTGGTGTTAACTACAACGAGAGACCAGTACAGCTAGATAGTATATGCACACTGAATCTTTGGATCTCTGCAGTTATAAATGGTTGCTGCTGTCTCTAATGCAATTTATAAAGTGTCCTGACAGGGACTGAACACAGTTTTGGAAATAGACTGGATGAAATTTACTCCTGAAATTCTAGGAGAAAAATGAGTCACAGATTACATTAACAGTCATTAAAGTAAGGATCAGTTAGGTGCATGGTACATCTATACCTGAGAAAAGTGATAAATTTCAGGTTTAAAATAAAAGCAGGAAAGATGCCACATTGTTTCAAGATTGCTGTAGTTTAAGTGCATATGAGATATGTTCCAAGCATCAATTTTTCATGAAGTGTATATAGATACACACACACACACACACACACACACACACACACACAAATATCCATATGTATTTGTATGCACATATATATATATAAGTAAATTTGAAAGTTTGAACCACATAAGTTACTAAGATTCTCATTTACATTTAGTCTGTCCTGAGTTATCCACAAATAGTGTGTACAAGTCTCACTGGTGCATGCATAAGACTACTGAATTTATCTTTGTCATCTATCATTACTATAAACACACGTGAATAACCCAGCTAGAATTTATAATTGCTCACTCTTTCAAAGCTTTTTAATACTTTCATGTAGTTAAATCCACTTCCACTCAGATATTTATCAGTTATTTCCATTTATGAATCTAATTTTACAAGTTGGGAAATGCTGCTGTGAAAAGAATTCTCTATTAACAAAATCATGTTAAAACCAGAATGAACTCTGAGGTGTGTTTCATTTTTAAATTCGCAAGAAACATAAAAAAGCACTTAAAAACAAATAAAAAATCCTTTTGTAATAATGTTTCCCAGAATTCATAGGATAAGAGTGTATCCTCCCCTAATATACATATGTTATACCCCAGGGTGTAATTGCATTGATTTAAGCAAATAGATAAACAAAAGCAATAAAAATAGAGGATACAATTGTCAGACTTTTCTATAATTTTTTTGGGTCCAGTATTGACTTTTTTTATGAAGTTATATATAGACAATATGTAGGGTTTTTTTGGGAGGGTGGAATGTCTACACTTACTTGTGAATGCCTTCCTAGTTTACGATGAGATCACAGAAGGTTAAAAAAATGCTTGTAATTGTCTCTTTTTTAATAGAAACACTGTGTTCAGTCGGCTATAATAAGGAAATTGCAATATTATCACTAAAAAGAGCTTTAGTAAAAACAAAGAAGGCATTCAGGAAAATATTTGCTCATTCCAAGTGTTTTAAAATTTTACAAATAGATTTCTAAATGTTTCCAACCAAAGTATAATAGGGATTCTTTTAATTGTAAACAGAAAACAAATCTATTTAACAGAGATCAACCCCAGCTTAGAACATTATTGACATCATTATTGAAAATACTATTTGAAATCAATAATATGTAGGAATGGATGTAAGTCCTGCTGTATTTATTGTAAGCCCTGCCTAGAACAGTGGATTTAGTTCTGTATTAGAATATGTTTTGAAATGGGGCCCTAAGTGAGTAGTTGAAAAAAGGTAAAAATCCTTCAGCATGGACACACCTAGAGCATGCTATTGTGCTGAATGAAGGTAGCTCTGGGTGAATGCTGAGTTGTGGTATCAAGTTTCTAAAACACATCACAGAAAGATACTTGCATAGCAGTTGTTTGGTGTATTACTTATTGGGCCTTAATTTAAGTCAGATAGCCCTTGGCAAGCCTTATGGAAACAACCTAGAATTTCATGATGGATTTTTTTCCATTAACTAGAATTTCAAAAAGCACAGACATCACCTGAATTATAAAAAAACTGAATTTGTTCTCTAGGGTTATTGCTGACTTGCAACAGGTTAGTTTAAGTTAAGCTTATTTAATATTTTTAATGTTAAGTTGCAGCTTGCCTTTATTTTTACTGTTATGTCTAATGGACCCTAAAGGTTTAATAAGCTTTTCCATGAAAAGATTAAATTTTATTTTAGTATGTTTACATGTTTAGTCTGAGTACATTTGTTAATATTAAAAGTGTATTCATATCATTTGTTGGCTCACATTATTTATATCTCTCAGTCTTCCCTTCCTCCTTTCCTTCCTTTTTTTCCCCCCTTTATTTCCTTTTTTCTTTCCATTTTTTTTTAATGCTTGATCTTCTTCCCAATTTCCTAAGAAGGAAACATTCCCATATCACCTTCTTGTTTCTTTCAGCCTCCCCTGCATGCAGTGCATAGATGTAATTTTTTCCTATGAAGATCTAAAATTGACTTATTTTGTCTGACCTGGCCTGTGCCAGAGTTCTGGATCATAATATCCAACTTGCTCAAGTTTTAATGAAATACAATGCATTCAGTTCTAGAGGGAGAGGAACAGAATAACAGGCGGCAGCAGAACAGCAAAAAGCTGCTTTTTGTTCACGTGTATAACACATGAAAGAAGAAGTTAGCTCCATAAATCTGACATGAAAGTCAGAATAAAAACTTAAGGTCAAGATGACAGATATTAATATCATATGAGAATGTCATTTTAATGACTTGACATCTTTACTAGTACTCATTTAAGGCATCTACACATACAGAAAGGACATTACCTTCCAGATCCACACCCATGTACAATATTGCATTAGAATTCAGATATAGTGTAACTGTCAATAAGTTATATAAAATGCCCATAAACGAACCACAAGTTTAAATGAAATCCAAACAGGACAAAGGGAAAAAATACACTCTGGGCATATCTAAATGACTTTGAATGCATTATGCAATCATTTCATACAGAAGGAAATAAAATAGGAATACATATGAACCTTATTARTTTTTAAAAAGTATAATTTTTAGCAGTACAATTGTATCAAGTACTTGAAAAAGTAAGGCAGGACTGTTTCATAGTGCTGTGTCCCATGGGTGTCATATTTATTATGTATTTTGCATCTCAGAATCTGTTTTTTCTTTAAAAAGGTTTTGCCTCATTTTGCTTTTCTGTAGGTTTCAAGAGTGCTAAATTAATCTTGAAAATATAGTGAAGTACCTTGGCTGTTTTTTGATGAATCTCCTTCAAAGCAACTCACAAGATCACAATGCTCTGAGTATCAGCACTGTTAACTTAATTCATATCTCTAAAAGAAGTATGGAAGGAAAAGGACCCGCACACAAAAAAAAATTGCAGGCAATGCATATGCACCTGTTTTCCTCTGTTCAGAAATATCCTGCATATGTGAAATTTTCTATAGAGAGTCCAGTCCCCTTAGGACATGCTGAGCTAAGCACTCAAAACCTGACTTCTGACACTTTATACATTATCCATGTTGTACCCAGAGTTGTCTCTGATTGTATTACGTAGACATGAATGTCAAATAAGCAACATCTGCTTTATCCCATTTCTCACAGTCAAGATGGTGCTTTTTCCCGTATTTTCTCCACTCTTTGGAGTGTGTGATCCACATGGGCATTGGCAAACATGCTTACAAACTGTTCAGCTGCATAACAATTAAATTTATGTCAACATTTTTTTAAGGGTTTTGAATTTTAATGTGCTATTGCACATCCAATCTCTCCTCCTTTTTTTACAAGATTACCAGGACACATTCTGAGGTGTTTGCTCAAGAGAGAAGTGGAGAAGAAACAGAATTGTTAATAAAAATATTGCTCACATTTGGGAATCTATTCTGAACTGTTTTGAATGTGCAGAATAAGCAAGGCCCTTTTTCTAAAGGGACAATGGAGYTGTATCATGTGACCTGTGTAAGAAGGGATGAAAATCTGAGAAGATACAGCATGTATTTGGGCAATATAGAACAGAAGATGAACCATGCCAAATAAAATGGACTTACATATTAGAAATATTTCTTTTTGTCTCTGTTAGTGTTTTTGGTTTGAATCAGAAAGTTTTCTGTTTTCCAACAGTAGAAAGTAGAGCTCAAATCAGCATGTTTCATATTTCTAGGTCCATGGATTAAATTTTGATAGTTTGTCTTCAGTGTTTATGCATTTTGCAATTAATTTAAAATGGCATAAGACATTTATACTCCCTCCCTTCATAGATGTTAGTCAAACCACATTAGGACATAGCAATGAAATCATATACAAACACAGCTGTTCACTCTCCCCATCTAAACTTTGAGGTTAGAGTGAGTAAACCAAGGGCTAATCCTGAGCTGAAGTTTTAGGATCATTGTGAACTCCCTGGCTGGAAGCTTGCAGGATGAGCTAGGTTAGTGTACAGCTGTCCATATATGAGCTTATAGTGATACCCAAAGACATCACACATTGAACACAGTTCGTATTGTTTTTCCTGTTTATTTGTTTCTTATTTCAAACAACTGCAGAAAACTKCCCACTTGCAAAATATTTATCTCAATGGGAACAACTGCATCTAGGCTTTAGCACAGCATACTGGATATAGCAACAAAAAATTTAACAAAAAGCCACAAGCCTTCCCAGGCTAACCTGTGAGTTTGTGTGGGAAATGAAAAGCTGAGGAATGTTATATTTTTGTTGTTGTTGTTGTTATGGTTTGGTACAGATTTTATGTAATACTTCTTGATGCAAATGGTCTTTGATCACCATCACACGTAGCTGAAGACAAAGAAGGGATATTGGTCATGTAGGTAATTCTTCTGAAAATCAATTTATGCATATGTAGTGACATTGTTTGATCACAGGAAAAAAGGTAGCAATGAATCAATGGTTTTGGTAGGAAATAAAATTTATTGTTGCAAAGACATAGCTGTTCCATAAAGTTAGATAAGGGAACACATATTTTCCTGTGAGGCTTTTAATTCTGGTCACATAAGCAGTAAGTAAAAATGTCCTCTATTTTCTGCCCTGTAAGGTTGTTGCTACAAATGACAGGCTTGTAACTCCCTCTCTTTTGTCTGTCTCCCCTACCACTACATTAGTGTGGGTGAGAGGGTGGACGGCAAACTGCAAACCCTTAGACTGATCTTTCTTTTCTGGCAAATGTGTATTTCATTAATTGCTGTATTTCAGATCTTTATTCTCATTGCATTGCTGGTCTAGTTTCAGCAAAGACAGACTTACGGTATATTTAATACATACAGGATCAAAACAAAGTAATTAATTACAAAATAATTCAAACCATATTAACACTTCAGTTCCTATTTAATTGGACTCTCAATGTGTGTTCAGAGGTATTACATACCAGATTGGAAACAAAGACATTTAATCAAGGCAACTAAAAAAAAAGGGAGGAGAGTCATTGTAAGTACTCTGGTTTTTTACAAACGCWGTAAAATTAGAACATATTTAGAATAGAATTTTTCCTATATAAAATTTATTTATAATATAGAATTTTTTAATAGCGAGAACACATAGACAATGTGAGCTTCCTGTAAAATTTTAATTAAAAACAAAGGAGAGTTATTTTGGTTACAAAATCGGAAAACCTTCCCCTTGGAAAATCTGGAATTACTCTGAATATACAGTTTTATTTTCTAACTGAACAAAACGGCAGTCCTAGATTTTGTTTCAGTTTACTCAGCATATGTTCATTTCCCTTTACTATTTTTCACAGAAACATGGAATCACAGAACAACTGAAGTTCAAAGGGACCTCTTTAGGTCATGTAGTACAATCCCTCTCTCAAGCAGAGTCAGCTAAAGCATGTTGCCCAGAGTTGGGATTTKAATGTCTCATGAGTCGAGACTTCAAAACACAACTGGGCAATCTATTCCAATGGCTGGTAATCCTCACATTAAAAAAAGTTATGGATTTTGTTTTAACATAATTTCCTGCATTTCAGTTTGAGCCCGTTTCCTCTTGCTTCTTCATTAGATTCCACTGGATAGAGTCTGGTTACGCATTTCTTAGCTCCCGGCAGGCAGGTCATTATACATATTTATGGCATTCCCCCTGAAACTTTTCTTCACTCAGTTAAACACTCCCAGTTCTCTCAGCTTTTTCTTATATGAGAGATGGTGCCTTCAAAGCACTTTGCTGGACTTACTCCAGTACATCCATGAATGCTTTGTTGTTCACTTGCATTGTATCATAGAATCATAGAAACAGAATGGGTTCAAAGAGACCTTAAAGATCATCCAGTTCCAGCCCTGGGCAGGCACATCTTCCCCTAGACCAGGCTGCTCAGAGCTCCATCCAGCCTGGCCTTGAATAGCATCCACAGCTTCTCTGGGCAACCTGTTCCAGTGCCTCACCAGCCTTGCAGCAAAGAATTTCTTTCTGATATCTAATCTAAACATACTGTCAGTTTAAACAGTTTGGCAAAATATGTGAATGATGCAGCAATATTGTTTCATTCTGTGGCTTTTAATGCTTTTTGTTGTTTTAGTTAGGTTTTCATGTTACCAAACTCCATTAATTTATAATACAGTTTAAGAAAGAATATCCAGCAAGTAGGTTATAAAATATTTTTAATGCTAATTAATTTACAAAAGACAAAGTCTTCCTTTTACCTTTTTGATGAAGACTGCTAAAATAATTGCTTGAATAAGAAAGTTCTTACTGCCACAAGAAGTATAACAATATTAGTGAAAAGCCTTTGTTTGGTTGGCTTTCTTAATAAATAAAAGCATTGCAATTTTTTAAAATTCATAAGTCAGAGTGTTTGCTTGCTTTGGGGAGATTGGAAGAAGATTTGTTTTTCTAGAAAAAAAAGTTATGTCACTTGATTTTATTTTTTCTGCTAATAAACTTTAGTGGTAATATAGAACTATTCTGACTTCAGAGACTGTTGGTTAACTTTTTCATTCATAGACATATGAAAAGAACTAGTTTTTGAAAATATTAATTAGGTTTCTACTTGACCCTAAGCTAGATACCGCCATATATCCTAGGAGATGGAAAAAATAGTCACAGCAGGGGAACTTAGCTCTCAAATGCTTGTAGCTGAAGGGCTTTGCTTCCTGTTATACAAGAGATGCACTGAGGGTTTATTAGATAAAAGCAGCAAGACCATGCTGTTAACAGTATGAGCAAGCAAGCTGACAAGTGAACGAATTACAGGCTCTCCTGCATTTAGATTTTATATTTTTTCTCTTTTTTTTTTCTTTTGAATCTCTCCTTTCTCTTGCTGTTTCTGAACAAACAATCTCAGTAAGAACATCTCAAGATGTTAAAATATTTCTTACTCTTGTAAAAGATATGATTTTCTTTTCAGAATAAGTAAGTTGAAGCTCTCTTTGTTCCGGGAACTTGGGGGCTCTGCTTTCTAATTAGAAGACTTCTTCCATTTTTTGTTTAGACATTTGAATTCAATATAATTTCTGTAACTGAAGGCTATTTCTCAACGTATGGACAATGGCTAACCGCATGTATTGCATTTCTGTGCAGGAAGACATATGTCAAGGGGATCACAACATGGTCAGTGGACAGTCAAGAAACTAGGCTTATTTGATGGTTTTAGTTTGTTAAAGACAGATATCATCTGACTAGTTACCATTTTAGGATGCTAATTTATACCACAGAATAACATAAGTATCTAAAAGGAAGATGATATAGGCAGAAATGGCTGTTACAAGAAAATATTCTTATGACAAATATTTGAAATCACTTCATATTTAATAAATAAAATTACAAGTCACACAGAGTTCAGATTAGTAATTATAATTAACTTATGTAACAGCAGCACAGCAGAAATTTGCTGTTAAGATACTTAACTCTTCTAAAATGTAGGTACTCTTAGAATATTGAATTGTGCATAACATTGAAATAAGCCATAGCTTTTCTTTTGATGAAGCATCACAGATTAATGAATTAAATGAAGATACTAATTGAGTAATTGACTGAGCAAATTAATTTGGGTTATTGTTGTAAATAAGCTAATGCTACGTTTATGAATGTTGCTGAGAAAAATACTCGACACCAAGAAAAATACGAACTTGCATCGACATAGCTAAACATCCATTGTCAAGCGTGAAAATATCATGAAAGAAGGAGTTTCAGTGTCATACTGGGTCTTTGAGTCTGGCCTCTCTTGTGACTGGGCCTTCTGTTAATTAAAATCCCATTTAGTTTTCTCTATTGTGCATTTTCTAAAACTAATCAGGCTAAGGTCAGTTTCTTAATAGCTTTTAAAAATGAGGTTGAATGAACACTATATTTCATAATCTTAATCTGCAAGAACTCCTCATTAGCATAGATTTTTCTGAGCTAATTTGTGATGGGTTGTTCTCTTTGGTAATTATCTTAACATCTAAATACCTTTAAACCTCTTTAAATGAATACTCCCTAGCACTTATGCAGATATGGAACACTTGACTTTCCTTTGATTTAGTGAATCTTGCTTAGACTAACAGAATTATTGCAATTTCTTTTCACTATCAACCCGTAAGATTTGGTTGGCTGTTCATAAATATTTTTTGTACTTTGTTTTATCTCCATATTTCTTCTCACAGCATCATCTCTACTGCTTTTTCATCATGACAGAGAACATTTTCATGATTACTGCTTCATGTTAACTGATTTCTTTTACTTGACTTGGTTATAACAATACATACAATGTTAATGCCTTCATTGTTCTCTTCCCTCTGTTTTCCATTTAATGTCTTCTCATCCTGTTTATATTTATTTAGGTGTTAAAAGTAAGACGATACATTCATTACCTGCTATCAAAGACTTATTTTTTTCAGGTATTTTGTTCACTTTTCCCTATATGCTGATCTCCATTGTATGTTCATTAACCCAAATAACTGTCTGCTACAATTCAGGATCCAGGTTCCAAACTGAGAGTCACTAGAGGATCCAAAAGTAAACAAAAATAAAAATAAAATCGGACTGAAAACTGGAGGAAATGTCTTCTTTTGTAATGTGGGATCAGGACAGGAATACTGTAGAAGCTGCAGAATAAATCAAAATATGAACATTGACATACAGCAGAAAGTACTATTTATATGACTAAGCAGCTAAGAAATTATTTTGTCTGTTTCATTAGAAATAAATATTTTTACATTAAATTCATTATTTAAGTATTTATATTCATAGTTTTTGCTACAGAAAATATTTCTTAAGAAATCATTTTTAAGACAATGGCAACAAACAGCAGCCAAGGACATATTCTGGTAAGTTTTATGAGAATGAAGATGTGAGTCAAGAACTAAAAAGAAATGTCACAGTAACAGATGTAAAATTTAGTGGGGAGAAGGGGCAAAAATTAATGTGTGAAACTGAAATGTTTAATKGTTTATAATTTTTTTTCTTTGTTCTTTTATTTGGTTATAGCGTGTTATAACATGTTGAAATTGGTCCAATCTCAGCTCCTACTAAAAAAAGATGGGACCTACATGTTGTACTCACTGTGACACACTTGTCATGAGCACCTAGTATACTATCTATCCTGGTGATGGAAGAAGGCTGAGATCCTGATTAAACAGATGAAACTATATACCTAAAAACACGGAAACATCAGAGTAATAAGCATGTCCCATGCAGTATGTTTACAGTCGTATCTGGACATGGAACAGTTTCTGTGTTTATCCTACGTGCAGTGTTATCATTTACAGAGTCAGGTTGGGGTGGTTGAAGGAAGTCAGAGTTGTTCCACAGTAGGTGAAATTCAATGTAGACATTTTAGATGTCTAGTTAATGCTAGGACCTAAGACCACTAACCTGAGCAATACTGGTAATTGTATTCATGCACGAATAAAGCAGAAAAGCAACAAGACAAAGCAGACAGTAATTACTATTTAGTAATATGTAAGTCAATGTATATACACGCATATTTATGTATAATATCAAAGTATATAATATACAATATTTTAAGAGGAAGACCCACCATAATATAAAGACATCTCAATTCAAACAGAATGCCTAAGACTTTTCTACACATGTTCAAACTACTATTATTTGTCATATATTAAATTTGTTTCACTGGGACAAGTCAGACTGGTTGTGTTTTAAGGAGTACAATCCATGTGCACATGAACTTTGGCCATCAGTATCAGAAAACTTTGTCAATGCAGTAACTTTATAAATAGAGATGAAGTACAGTTGTGTAGGATGAGGTAAGGAGGGCCAAGGAGAAGCTGAAACTGAACTTGGCAAGGGATGCAAGAAATAACAAGACGGGCTTCTACAAGTATGTTAACAGAAAAGGAAGGTCAAAGAAGGTGTACCCCCTGATAAACAGTGCTGCTAAACTGGTACCAAGAGAAGGCTGAAGTACTCAACATCCTTTTTGCCTCAGTCTTCAATGGCAACTTCTCTTCCCACACCTCTCTGGTGGATGGAGAGCAGGATGGGAACTGGGGGAGCAAAGTACCTTCCACTGTAAGAGAAGAGCAGGTTTGTCTGAGGAACCTGAATGTACGTAAGTCTGTGATGAGATGAGATGAGATGTATCTCAGAGTCTGGAGAATTGGCTGATGTAGTTGCCAAGGCACTCTCCATGACATTTGAAAACTCATGACAGACAGGTGAGGTCACAAGTGATTGGAAAAGGGGAAACATTGTACCCATCTTAAAAAAGGGTAGAAAGGAAGATCCTTAGGTACTACCCACCTGTCAGCCTCACCTCTGTGCCTGGGAAGACCATGGAATTGACCAAAGAGATATTTTATACCAATATGACATCATAACAACAAAAAGAGAAGGGAGGAGAGGAGCAGGCATTCATTATTAAGGCATTCATCTTGAGAATTAATGACTACATGTACTGAGGCCCTTCTTTCCAGGAAATGGCTGGATGTTGCCCGGTGATGGGAAATAGAGAATAAATCTTTGTACGTTTTACTTTTCTTTCATTTGTGACCTTGGTTTTTATTTATTTACCTGCCTTTCTCTCAATCCATGGGGTTTTTTCTCCCCCTATCACACTGAGGAGATGGAGTGAAAGGGCCTCATGGTGGGCACCTGGTAGCCAGCCAAGGTCAGCCCAACACATTTAGTCAGCTTTTATTTAATGTAGAGAGTGCCTTTGACCTCTGCCTGAGACCTTTGTCAGTTTACCCAGCCCTCTGTGCTACATGGGAATGCTGCAGCATGGAAAAAGCATTGGTTTTGATTTGCTCCCTGAGTGTATTCCACCAAGCAAACCATGTTCTTGGTGTTAATGCTACCCACACCTTCCCCAGCTTTGAAAATGTCAGCTAAAATTTTCCACCTGAGCTTTAGGCAGACATCAGACACTGAAAATTGTAGCTCATGTCAACAAACACTTTGCAATGCTATACAGATGAAAACAAGATGCTATAGCAAGTGGCTTAAAGAAATTGAATGGTGATCTTTCTCAGTAATATATACCTAGAAATCTATATTTTTATATTTTTCCTCTCTCATTTCAAATACATTAGTGGAAATCTCCCAACTTTTTAGCAGATAAATGAAAGAATCTGTTGACAGTTTTCTTTCAATTAGTTTATTTGACAATAAGCAAGTGTTTTTCAAAAGCTGCTCATTTTATGATGGAGAGCCTGCTTCCTGTCCCTTGTTCAGTCTTATCATGCAGGTAGAAAAAACACAAAAATTAAAAAATCAGTGCTAAAAGTTATTAAATATTATGAGAAGTTGGGCATTCAATGTCATCAAAACTGTGCTGTATTGATACTCTCATACTGTTAACAATTCTAGCCTCAAAGACAATTGCAAGTATTTTTTGGTGGTATTTCTCTTAGCTAGGTTTCGTACTTTTTAAACTTTGGGGTAGATGAAAATCACTGAAGTGTGTCGACATGCAAGTCGAAGTGACTTCATAAGGACAGCCACAAAAGTGGTTCAATTTCTTTGTTCTTGTAGTGGGGTAAAGAAATTATAAGAGGAGACAAATACTCCTTTCTCAGGGAGTGAGATCAATTTCACTTCCTGGCAGTTTCTAAATTGTGTTTGCCAATTGTGACTGAAATTATGGAGACAGATGATCACTGGTCTCAACCTTTCATTATTCCAAGGCCACTGAGTGAAGTTGTGCACTGCTTTTAGGCTTTCCTGCTTTGTTTCAATTTACAGGATCTCAAGTTTCATTTCTCAAAGACTGGAATGGAGATAAGTGTTTCTGAAATCTTTTGTATACATAGGGTTAGCACACTAGAGATCTCAGGTTTCTCTTGTATCTTCCCTTTTTTTCTATTTCTTTTGACAGTACAATAATAAATGTTCTATGGAAGGCATGATCAGAGGGAACATCCATTCTTTTCATATATCAAAACTTGGCATTTCATTGTCTTTGCTTAAATGATTTATGCAAATTAGGTATGGTAGCTGTAACAGACTGGACTTTAGTTTCATTACTTCTATTTGTGCTTCCTTCCTAGTGAGATCAGTTTAAATTTTAAAAGTTCCCAGAAAATGAAATTTTCTCTAATTCAGTGTTGAATTTTTAGTTTAGATTTTATTCTATAAACCCTTATAAAGATAAACATATATGATTCCAAAAATCTCTCCTATAAAATTTTTTATAAAGGACAGTTACATAGTCCTGGACAGACAACTAGGAAAAAACCCAAATGATTTAGCCCCTCAACAAATTTAAAAGCCTGTTTGTTTGAGGGTTTTTCCACTTGAAAGGGAAATGTAGAAAAGCTGTAATAACATTAAAAAAACCCATCCACAACCAAAAAACCCCAACACAGTCAACAAAAGCCGGTTGCTACCCTTCCAGGTGAAAAAAAAAAAAAAGATTAAAAAAATGATAAATAGGAAAGAAGGTTTGGGGTTGTTTTGTTTTGTTTTGATTTGTTTTCCTTTGTTTTGGTTTTGTTGGTTTGTTTGTTTCAGCAGTAGAAATATATAGTAAGGTCATTATTCTTCGGCAACTAGAAACTTTCACTAGTTTGGGTCTTTGTAAGCAGTGTACACTTCAGTTTCAATTTACACCAAAAAACCTTAAAGGGCATTGCAAGTATGGAAAGATTAAGTCACTCTTCCACTTTAGAAATGAGACTTAGCCTTGTTTAATCATCAAATAGGGAGGACTAAAGGAGCTGCCCAAGCTATATGGGAGTCTATGATGATGAATTCTGGTCATTTCATTAAAAATTTTGTCTTCTGTCAGAAAGTCTGGAGAAACCCCCAACAGAGTGGCTCTATTATAGGTGTTACTATAAAATTTATTTGCAAATCTAGTCATTTTTTACTTAGTTTTTTAAGTGCCACAGCATACCCCAGATTTTGAAAGAAAGGAGAAGCTATTATATTGAAGGACAAATATGTGATTGTTTCAATAAAACAATAACATAAGAATGCATACAAATATTATACAAGCTTTGTTTGCAAATTATTCTTCCTGTCCTTCAACTTCAGATAATCAGTTTCATAAATCAAAATGATGGAGAAAAAAACCCACTTTACAAGGTTAAACTCTAGTGCATTGACTTAAATCCTAGCTCATCAAAACGAGAAGACAATTGGGCAGCTCCATAAGGAAGCCAGTCAGAGAGGGACTAATGGCCAAATCTACTCCATCTACAGCAGAGATTTGAAAAGCTTGGCATGCTGCTACCAGCATGAACAATAGTGCTTGGGATGGTAGGTAGTGCTTGAAAAGAAAGGCATGGGGAAAGACAGTATGAACTGCCAATCTTCTGGTATTTACCCCACCTTTTTTTTCATCCTCTGAATTTTAGATTCTTCATCCCTATAGCAAGCCTGATTCTAGTCTTCCTTCCTTGGGACACCTACTGATATATGTAGTTATATGTAGGGGGTTGTGTTTGCTTGTTTAGGTATTTTTTGTGTGGTTTTTGGTTGGTTGGTTGGTTGGGGTTGTTTTGGGGTATCTTTTCTCTCTTTTTTTTTCTTTCTCACTGCTGAGAAACCTTGTTCTTTCTCTCTTGCAGAGAATTTGTCTCCTGCAGAGATGAGACAATCTGTCTTATGGCTAACAGTCCCAAAAGAACATGGTGGTTGTAGAAAATAATGAGCATGAAGGAAGAATATAAACAATTCTACTGCCTGCAAACGTGTCCTGAGTCATCCCTTCCTGGGACAGCCAGTGAACAAAGCAGAACACCAAGGAGACATAAGGAAGTCATAGAGATCTGTGTTTTTCGCATGTTCCTGAAGAGATATTTTTCTCAGTTAAATGAGTAGTTGCTTTTGCTCATCTGAGCATAAATAATCACAGAAAATGAATCTAACAAGAGAGCGTGCCAAGAGATATATTGGGGGTCTTGAAAATAAAAGTTAAGTGTATATCATTTGCTTGTTGATCATTGCTGAGAAGAAAAGAAAAAAAATCTCTTCTAGAGGTTTCCTAGTTTAATCTATGTTCACATCTGTGTTCAGGATTTTGAATCATTATGATTGCCATAATAATATAAATATTGATCACCTAATTTTAAAAAAAAGTATTTCAAGTCACACCTTATGTAATAAATGTGTATTTCTCATGCAGATAAGCTTAAAATAAATATTTATTTATTTGACATTTTCCAGGTTGTGTGTTATTTATACATGCTACAGTTTTTACTTCCAATCACAAAATTCTACTAAAATAAAAATGGAAATAAAAGGGTATAAATTCCCATTTACACCAGTTACCTATTTAACTGCTATGGCACTACTGAGATGGCAATTCTATTACTGTTATATTTATATAAACTTAAAGGTGTCTTCACGCTGCCAGGGCGATGTAACAAGTCCTTCGTTTATAAAGGAATTAGTCCATTAGATATATTCCACCTAAATAATTGCTATTATCTCCTATTATAGAGAAAAAAATACATTTATCCCAAAGAAAAGTAGGATGACAATAAATTACAATGGAAGAAAAATAGGCCCTGAAAATATTTCTGTATTGTGTTTAATAAACTTTATATTATTATCTTATTAATTAATTTTAAATCCTCAAATGAATACTAAATTCATGTGAACTTTATTCAAAATTGTCTTATTAACTTTCATGATGAACACTATGTATGTGAAAATACAAAGTCTCTCCTGAGGAGCTTTATCATCAGATAGAATTAGATTTGAAATGTGCATTTGAAAAATCTGAATTTATAACATAGAGTAGTTTTTAAGGTGCCCTTGCACACAGACAGGCTTATGGAAATTCTAGGAAGAATAGCTGTCTTTTATCTATTTCCTCATCATTTACAAGAGTGAGCTGAGTCATTATCAAAATAGTAGACCACTGAAAATGTTGATATTCATAACATGATAGAAGTTGTAAGACTACTCTTTTATTGTCAATAAACAAAGAAAAGCACCTAAACAATGTAGAAGAGAGACAAATGAGGAAAAAAAATGACACACTCACTGGTGTCTTTGGATCTTCCCCTCTTGAGATATAGAYTGAGTCTAGGTGGATGCTTGTCAAAATCAGAGCAGTAAATTTTAATAGTTGCTTAGCATCAAAAAAAAGTTGTGCAAAGTTCACATGGAAGTTTAGCCAAATGTACTAACTAATGGATAAGTTTCCAATGTAATTCAAAATGAAATACAATAAATGTTAAAGCATTCAAACATTTTTCACACACAGTGAATTTGCGAAGAGTGTTTTGATGCTTGTGGTATTTTACCCTTAAGTACTTTCCAGCAAAATGATGACTGTATTTAATATTAAGGTTTTTTTTTAAATTGAGTGTGTTGAGGGTAGCTTAAAAAGCTTTATTAACTCATCCTTGAAAAATAAAGATTGGGAGAGGAAACACCATTACGGTTATAAATATATATGGAAGCCATGTGAACATATCCAGGAGAAGAAAGGGAGAGGAAGAGGGAGAGGGAGAAGGAGAGGGAGAGGGAGAGGGAGAGGGAGAGGAGACTAAGACGAGAGCTAATATTTATACAATATGAATTGGATGCCATTGGTCACAGACAGACAATTTTCCTCACATAATACTCCAAGCCAGTCAGTTATGCTTCTGTTGTACCATAAAACAGATACTTTCCTCAGGAGTTCTCTTGCTTCTGATACCTTATTCTTGCTTTAGCTTCTCGATAAGACTCTTTCTTCTAGTTTTCTCCTTTCTTTTAGTTTTGTGCAAATTGTATTAGGATGAAGTTACAGTCAGCTTGAGGAATTGTTTCACCTGAGTTATTTTCAATCAGTGCTTTTAAAGGTATTTTATTAAAGACATGAAATATTCAGAGATGAATCCCAGAAAAAATGAAATGGAAACTTTTGTAATCAGCAGTTGTGGTTTGAGCTAGACCTGAACAGGTATTTGTGGGATCATCAACTGCCACATCTTCAGCACTGGTTCTGCTGATTGCAGCTTAGTTTTGGTATTTTCAGTAGTTCCCTTAGAAATTCATGCTGTGGTCAGCTAAAAGAAAACCAAATCAACCAATCAAACAAACAAAGCACCACAGCTTCCATCACTTGGCTACTTAACTTTAAAAACATTATGCCTAGAAGACAGCCACCTTTGTGAAAGTGTTTTCCCAGTTTCACAAAAGAGGTTAGCTTTTCTTTTCTTTTTTTTTCCCCTTCATATGACAGTGGCTATGAAATTTTCTGTGATTAAAATTTTCTAGTCATTAAAATGAAAACTAATATTGCCTCATAAAAGGTTTCTTGAACCCTGGCAATTTTCAGACTGAAGCGGAACAAATATGTAGGCTTTTAGGAATTTTCCTGGAAGAAATCTAACCATCTTGTCTACCTCCAGGGTTAGGCGGCAGGCGAACTCAGTTTTCCATGGTTATATTGAGGATTAAGTTCTTACTGGCAGATATATAATAATACATAGTTACTTAACCCCTAAATTGTTATACAAGGCACAAAATCATTGATGCTCTGTGGATTTAGCCTGAAGACCTCAGAACAAGAATAAATAGTAATGGGATATTATATTTTTTCCAGATACTTTTCCTTTGGGTGCTACTTTTATTAACACATTAAACAAACTTTGAAGTAACATGCCTTCAGTTTCTTCCATCTATTTTTTTAAATTATGAAAATRAAAAAATCAATGTCTATGGCAGCTATGCTACATTTAGTCTTTATACACACTAGCTTTTTTAAAACTAATGACAAAGTCAATATTTCAGTCTTCATCTTTAGTAACCTTATATATACACATAACTCTGTACTTGAAATCTCAGAGARGGCTTTGTTCTGCTAAATTTGCATACGAACAATAAGCACAGTTATGTTTAGTGGCATTTACAGACAATGCAAAGGGAAAAAAAAAAAAAACCAAACCGTTTTAGGCCACAATTCATTTTAGGGATTCAACATCCTGAACATGGTCACTTTAGGAACTGTGAGGTATCCCATACAGGCTTCAGCTGCACTCAAGACTATGTCTCGGAAGTCTCTTTTCATGTCTACCAGTCCTCTCTCTATATTGACACTCTAAATAAGATAATGTAGTCTTACTCTAAACTAGATATGTGTATTTTGCAATTATTCTAATTCATAACTAGATAGGCTATTGGGGCACCTCACTGGGATGGTAAGGATTCTGGTGTTCAACCTGAGGACTCACTAAATCCTTGATATCCGTAATCTGCAATAACAAATGTATAACTGTTTTGTACTTGCAACTTGAGCACATTCTACTTGCTTATATCTCTTTGTGCTTGGCTAAAGATGTCCCAACTAAACTAAAAATGGTCTGTAACAAAACACGATGCCTTCTCAGAAACCATAGGATATAGGGTTTGGCTTTAATCTACCTCTGTAAATGAGTGCAGTTATCACATGGGTCCTGCATCTTACCTGCCAGTGCTCTGTGGGTGTCACAAATGACATAAGGACCAATAATCATCACAAAAATGTCTAGATTTTGAGAATAAAATCCTATCCTAAATTCTATAACTGAGCTACTACGTCTGAGATAGTTTTGTCTTGAAATGAAAGAGATGTCACTAGTGTATAATTCAGCTCCTGTTAAGGGAGTTATATAAAACAGAGAAGCAGAATCACCCTATCAAAAGATGGACGTCTATGAAGTCATCTAAAGAAGGCTAGCTCAGGCTTAGACATCTAGGAATTAATTACATGGTAATGCTTTGCAAAGCCACTGTGATTTCATAACCATAACTGTGTTGTTTTAATTATAAACATAAATACTATAGTAAAAGTAGTAAACACAAAAAAGCAGAAATGCATGGCTTTTCTCTCTTAAAAGAGGCAATTCTTTTATTAATTTAACAAATGTACTTATACTTTTCCAAATGCTAGTAAACATGAGAAAAGGCTTTAGAACCTTATCTGATGGGAATATTCAGTTTTCTCATCTACAAAATTCCCAAATTATTTCTCTATGAGCTAACACGCAAATCACCAGTGAATGTTATTGAGCAACTTTAGCTGGTGATTATATTTTCATTCTGTGCTGCTCTGTTTCCTATGGATTTTAAATATCCGTGCTTTTGACTTCTCCAAAGCATTTGATGCTGTCCCACATGACACCCTTCTCTCTAAATTGGAGAGACATGGATCTGATAGATAAACCACTTGGTGGATAGGGAACTGGCTGAATGGTTGCATTCAAAGAGTTGTGGTCAGCAGCTTGATTTCCAAGTGGAGAGCAGTGACCAGTGGAACTCCCAAGGAGTCGATATAGGGACTGGCACTATTTAACATCTTTCTCAGTGACATGGACAGGGGGATGGAGTGCCCTCTTAGTAAGTTTGATGATGACACCAAGCTGTCTGGTGCAGTTGACACACTGTAGGGGAGGGACGCCATCCAGAGGGACCTGAAAGTGTTCAAGGCCAAACTGGATGGAGCTCTGAGCTATCTGGTCTAGCGGAAGGTGTCCCTGCCCATGCCAAGGGTTTGAATGATCTTTAAGGCTGCTTCCAACCTAGACCACTCTGATTCTATGATTCCTTTTCAGCAAGKGAGTTCTTCCAGCTGTGAATTTGTTATGGTACTATCTCTTTATGAGTTTCAGATCTCATTAGAAGGCATTAGACTCTTGAGAGATGCTAACATCTCACAAACACTATAGACAATGCCTTTCAACCTTGATTGAAGTTTTTGTATTCCCTGATTAATCTTGGTGCACTGAGATAGATTAAGAATATAAAAGGGAGAAAAACATTTGAATACATGGCCTTTATAAACAAGTTCTTTCAAAATACTTTGCAACAATGAGTAAAACTTCCTTCCTTCTTTCTTTTCAGTTAAAATAAGTAAATCTCCGAGTAACCTTCACCAACAGATAAGACAACATGAAATGAAGATTAAATTTTAATGAATAATATTTTGTGATAAAATTTGTACACATCATTGAAATGTGCTAGCATAGAACTTTAACTTCAAAAACTGGTATAAGTTTTAAAAACTTATAGCAAGGAATCCTGAACATTTTTCTGGCATTCATAATGTTTATCTTGGCCCATTTAAGGGGATAAGTTTGGACCAAGTTTTTTACGAGAAAAAAACCACCATCATCCTTTCAACACGACAGAAGAACTGGAGCTTAAATAAAGAAGACAAATTCTGCAGTGGTCCTACTATGTTATAGCTGTAGGGAAATTTCAACACGCTGCTGGATGGTAGATGCCCTCTGGAGACAAGAACTTCAGCTTAAAACGTAATCACATGTATATACTCACCTATCCAGAGCACGATAGTTATTGTAACAGTAGGATTTTTTTTTTCCCCAAAGCATTACAAAAAAATGCTGATGGCTTCATTGAATGTTGCAAAACATGTGTTGTGTTTGTGTTGCTGTACCCTCAGGTAATGTGAAGGGAGATGCAAACCCAGCTGCACAGCCTGGAGCTGGCCTCCGGCATAAGCTGTTAGAACTGTGACCTCTGTATGGAAGGCAATCCCACTGGGCAAAAAGAGCTAGCAAAAGCAAGAGAAGGAGGGGCAGTTAGAGTYAATGTTATAGATTATTTTAAAAGATCTGTTTAAGCTTGTAAACAGAGCATATTATGGAAAAGACATGAGCTAGCTAAGACCTGGGTGAATGAAATAGGTTTTTAAACTGACTATCAAGGGTAAAGAGTCAGTAATCAATACCCATGAGGAAAGATAGCTCAGAAATGGAAAGGTGTGTTGGAGTTGTCAAAGAGACAAATGTAGGTTTCATCACAATAGAGCAGAGGGTGAATGGGCTTGAAACAAAGAGGAAGAGGAATTCTAAATCGCAGTTAAAAATCCCAACAGCTTTAGGCTCATCTCTAGACAGAATATTTTGTACATAAGGAGACTTTAAGTTAAAAAATACATGAGCAGATAAAAATATTTCATGAATTCTCTAAAAGTATAGGCTTCTGCTACTCATCATAAAACACTGGGGAAAATTATCCGTGTTTTTTCAACTACCTATAAACATAGTTCCTTTTGTTAGAAATTATCTAACATCCCATACTTAGTGCTTCTTCCAGTCCATCATATGTATTTCTTATCTGGTGCTGAACTTTCAGCTGTTGCTTTTTGTCCACACACTGTTTTGCTGTGGACAGCATAGGAGTTACATTTGCTAGGTGAGCAAAAAGAGCTGAAGATTTATATTGAGGTTATGTCAGCTATCATATTTACACACTGAATATCATAAGAGATGACTGACAGGAATGCTTCTGTAGTAGCTTTTGTTATGTCACCAAGAAAAAGAGAAAAGCAATTGTGAAATCTGTGCTTCCCCTTGTGCAAAATGCTATGAGGTGGACCATAGATGGTGACAACAGCTTTCAACAGGTCTCACAAAACTGATAGACATTTGGAGGCAGAACATTGCCTAGGATACATTGCCATTCTTCTACTGCAGTCTGTTGACCTCTGACATTTACACAAGTTGAGGTTTTGCCCTTTCGATTTGAATGTATGTTTACAATATCTTTAATAATTAGCTACCCTTAACTATATCAAACATTTTCTCTGACAATTCAAATGTTTACGACTTATAGCCAGCAATTTAACAACTTTATTCTTTATTGTCCATAAATATTAAAACAATTCGATGTACCTATTTTTTTATTGTTTCTCATTCTTTTTCCTTTATGATTTTGTCATTTCTTTCTTTAGCATTTCAGTACTGTGATGTGTCATGTCCAATTAATTTTAGAAAGCAAATCTGTGTATAATCTCCCCATTTAGAAAAACATAATAAAATTTTAGAGTTATTAATTAAATAACACATTCTCACTATTTTAAAGTAACACAAACGCTTCCATATTGTGTTCCTTTGCAGTTATAAAATGAATAAATGAGATTTGAACACTCACTTTTTCATGGGGTTTAACACAGAAAAAACATGTCATGTCACTTAAATACAGAAGTTATAACATGTCTGGAAAAGACAGTTTATTCTCCATTATTCTAGTTTTTCTGAAAAGTAGTGAAGAAATAACCAATCTCAGTCCTTATTTATTGTCCTCGCACTGTCTCATTTATGGATTTTTGCCCAAATTTTTACACGTTTCAGAAAACCACCATGCCATGGTATGTTTATGATTCATAATCTTGGCTTTAACGGACCAATTTAGGAGTTCAAATTAGCCTAAATTAGCTAATTTAGGACCTAATTTTACTTAAACACATTACAGCACTAATAAAAAGACGGACACCTCTAGACAGTGATTCAGAAGTGTTAAGCATTACTTCAGCTGTAAACTACCCTTCTCTTATCAATTATTGCATTCATAGCTTAGCTCCCATTTTCTACTTCCTACTCCCTAGTTCAGGCACTTCAGGTAATGTTCATTCAGAGAAATTAGTGCCATAGTTTATAGCTATTGTATGTCAATGCATCTGGGTTTATTTCCTACGGAAATCAAAGTATCAGAGGCAGCTGGAAGGGTTATGTGTCACTTAATATGAAGCTGTGRGCTCTTCCATTCCTCAAACAAACAGGTTTCCAAGCCATATTTAAATATGGTTATTTGTAGGTTAGTTGCTTGGGCTTTGAATCCCCCTAAATGTAGCCATTAATATACATAAAAAACTGATCATCATATATGTCATAATTTTATATATATTTATATATATATTTATATATATATATAAAAAAAAATATAACCAGCTACAAAACTTTAAGCTAGAAATATATATTGGTCTATCTCAAATAACAAAGTTTTCTAGGATTGTGACAATTGACCAGTTCTGTTATGACATTTACAGAAATATTGAACTACAATATTTTAGGAGAAGAATCAGACAATGTACTAAGCGGTCTAAGGCCTAAATAATTGCTTCCCAAAGGAAAGCATAATGTATAAGGATGTTCTTTGGGGATTTCTCTGTCCTTTTCTGTTAGAACGCTATAAAACTGAAAAAGACTACTGATCTTTAGTTTGAACAGGGAAGACCTTTGGATTTTCAAGAAAGTACTGCAGAAGGAAGAAGAGCCCTGGATTACTAACAAGAAAAAAAGAGTGCATAGACTCAGGACAATTAAATGTGATTCTAAATGCATGGTTGTGACTTACTGAGTCAGTTCCACTTAAAAAGCTTAGCATTTCAATGTATATAATGTCATTCCGTAATTAAGGGCCATTTAATCCAGATTTTCTTGTAACCAAGTCAGATCCTTAAAATATTTGAATAGATTACATTTTGCAGTTACATTTAACGGAAATCTGAGAAAAAAATATTGCCGCTTTGAGTACCAACTGAAATGGTCATCAATTTTTTTCCATGTTATCACATTACAGAATACTGATAGCCAGAAGACTGCAATTGTCAAAGTATTTTATTGTATTTTGGCAATGGAAGTACAAAATATCCTTTTCTTATAACTATGGTCCGAAATTAGATAATTTAGGTTTCTGGTTGAAAAGTAAGTCCAGCAAAGGAAATGAGTGGGCTGGCAATTTGCTTTAGTCAATATTCTACACAATATAATTATTAATGACCAACTTTTAGCAAACAAAATACTTGGTTTATTTAATTTTACACTGTATCTCTTTGCTTCCTGCTGCTATTATACCTTTGGAAGCTGACAAATTCATTTAATCGAATTTGACTACAGGGAAGAGGTCTGAAGACAGAAAATCTGTAATAAACTGCCAGAGTACATCTAATTTCATCTTGATTTTACTTACTCTTGGATTTTTTCCACTGGGTCATATTGCAAAGAAACTTTGAATACAAGTGCATAAAAACCTGTTGTACTGTAAGGGGTTCATGTGTTTTTAAGTAATCTTCCTCTTTCAGCTTCTCCTCCTGAAGAAGCAATGGTTTTTACTTCTAAACAACATTTTGTTGACAGAGTAAAAAGAGAATATCATCCACATTCCTTCCAGATTAAATCACCTACTAAATTTACATCTTGCTATTCAAAAGAAAAAAATACAGCTGATCAATTAAAGTGGGTCTTATTTAACACCTTGATATTTTGACAGATATACTAGACTTCCTTATTTTCTTAGGAAAACTAAAATTTTCTTGATTAGATTTCTTTTTGCTTGTTTGTTTGTTTGTTTTTGTGGTTGGTCATTTTTGTTTCCCCCTCAAAAAAAAAAGTAAACAAAAAGTAAACAAAAGTAAAAAAAAAAAGTAAGAATTTTTCTCATGGTATTTTTCCTTCTTTTGTTCTGTAAATTACTGAAAATATTAAAGAATTTTTTTATTGTCCTATTTTTTCCCCTCTTTCAATTTGATTAATATTTGAATATTTCTGTATTACGTACACCAATTCAAAAATTCTTAGCTAGTGCTGTGAATATAATAAAGATAGATCAGTAGTGTCCAGAGCAAAACTACTCCAAAATGTACGAATTTTGGTGAATTTGGTGATTTCTTCTTTTCTCTGATTTTAGAAACAAACCACCAACCACAAAAGAACTTCTAAAAGTAATTGATTTTTGTTACATAGCAGCTTCACTTCTTTTTGGTTTACACATAATTTTTCCTCTCAGGTGCATTGGTGAGCTTTATATTGACAAATTTGAACCTTCCTCTTACCTTTCATTATCTAATTTTCCTTACATTTGTCTCTGTTAAACCGAAAGCTTAGGATAAAGGATCACTCATATCCACATTTGAAATGAAAAGCTGTGTTATGAACAATTTGTTAACTGTCTGATTCCATTAACGTTATTGCTTTTGCCCCTTAGACAAAGATATTTGGGAACAGTGTGAAACCCAGAAATAGCAGTGAAAGTTTTGATTTAGAGTAGATTTCAGTTTGTTTATTTTGGAGGTGTGAGAAATGATTGTCTGCCAGAAAATTCAATTTGATGCTTCAGGACTTTACCATGTATCTGTAAGATACATTTCTACTTATTATTTTGCAATTTTTGCAGTGTTAGTAAAACTGAAAGATGAAAATTAAAATTTAAATGACACAGCAGAAAATAAAAGGTAAGGTATTTTATTCCTACTAAATAGAGAAGCACCGGCACTCCTTTTAAAAGCTATAGTTCCTTATCCATTCTTTCTGACCAGTTTCACAAGCAAAAAAAGAGCAAGGGGTAGAGATATATGGCTGAACCTTTCTATCTCGTTTCCTACACCAAGGAGACTCATTGCGTTTGCCCTTTCTCAGAAAGATGGAAGATTAGACAACCAAAGTATTTTTATTAACAGGAATTGTTCTTAAGAAAAGTTACCCTTTTTCTTTAATTAATCGTAAATTAATCTAAAATGGGATTTGAAATTTGCCTTGTTTTGATCAACCCAATTTTGCCTCTGAATGCTCTACAAAATTTCATCAATACATCTTTAARGGAGCATTGATGGATAAAGAGAACAAATGCATTTAATAAAGCAAATTATTTTATGATACTTATTTTCGATTAGCTGTTATTGAAGTACAATAAATACCTATAAAGTTGGTGTAGTCTGAAAACGATCTTCGTGGACATATTTATATGCTATTTGTAAGTATTGAACACCCTCCACTTTTTAGATTCTGGATCAGGCCAGCAAAAATGTGTATTGACATAGGAAATTGTCGTATCTATAGAAATAATAAGAAAGAAATGTGGATTTTTTTTTATTTATATTGCTTTTTTTTTAAAACCTGTAGAGTACACTCAATTCATTTTCCCTACTATTATGAGAATATGACATTCAAATCTATCTAATGAAAGATGCAATTCATACTGGTTTATGTCCATAGATTTAGTCTCTCAAGGTTGACAACACTGTAATGGGAATGTTTCTTTGCAAATGTTATGAAAGTTAAAACAGGAAATGATCTAAATGCGAAATTCTTCCTTAAAACCTACCAAGATCAGTATATTGTCCTCAATGTGAAGTGAATACGACAATATTTGTTTCAAGTAAGACAGTATCTCTGGAAACAAAGGAGAAAATTCCTTTGTGAAGTCAACAACAAGTGTTTCAAAAGTTCTGGTAATAAAATATTTGAAAGAGTATTGCTTTTGACAAGGACTGAAAAGCAGGACAGATACTGGAGAGAAATTCAGGGAAGGTAACAGACAATCATAAAAGAACAAAGGTGCAGAGCAAACAAGACATAAAGTTAGAAAACAACTTGAGTCACTGGAGTATGTTATGATAAGAACAGAAATATGTGTTTGGTACAATACTGCCTCCTAGAAGAACATACATGCAGAGAGATTGCGCAACTAGGCATCTAGAAATGGTACCATCCAAGACATTTATCCCTGTTGCAAAGCTGTCAGTATCCCTGTATTTCAGCAATAAGTGGCATCAGGCTCACCTTGCTTTTCTCTGCCTATAATGCACTGACCAAGGATGGAAGAATGGAAGTGCACTACTGTATTTTCCTGACATAGGACAGAGTGCCCACAAGCTGTGGGCTAGGAAACATTGAGGAAGACCAAGTATTCAAATTTGTTTGGGTGGGGTTTTGGTTTTTTTTTGTTTTTTGTTTGTTAGTTTGGTGAGGGTATTTTTGGGGTTTGGTTTTTTAGTTGTTGTTTGTTTTGTTTCTTTGCTTGGGTTTTTTTTATTTTTGGTGGGGGTTTGTTTTGTTGGAGCTTTTTGTGGATTTTACATATCTCTGCTATTTGTTTGACTTACTCTAGTGCACTCTCCAGAATCCATTTGAAATATTGGTAAAAACTCAGTTCAAACCCATGAATTTTTTCATCCCCAATATTCAAGTGACCCATATACATTATGATATATAAACTTTGCACAGTTTTTATCCAATACCACTTTGCAATTCCTCATTTAAAATGTGCACTAGCCTCACCAAAAAAACACAATGTGAAAAATGTATTTCACAGCCTGAAGTAGCAGTGTATCCAATGATTAGACCAGGATCTGAACTGAAAGAACAAGATCTTCCTTTATTTTAATACTTATAATTTGAGCCTTTTTTGCGATATATTTGATGCATCAGAAACCTCTAATAAATCAGTCTGATAGATCTGAGATATGTTTGTAAGGTATGGACCAACATGATGCTTCATACACTTTGGACTTTGAAAATACTAGCTTATACTTAAAAAGTCTTTATTGCTTCAATTATTATTTACTTTCATTGTAAGATAATGATGTTTTAATCATTTAGATTTTTTCTGCTTCAGCTTCTAGCCATTGAATCTGGCTATATCTAACTGTTAGAGGGTAGAATTTCCTACACTTTCGGTTCCTTTGGTAAGTATTTATATATGATCACCAAATTCTGTAAATACTATTCTGAAAACTACAGAAATTGAAATTCTTTCATCTTTAGGATATGATTTTAAATGTTTTCATGATACCAAGAGCGATTCTGTAAACACTTTTCCATTTCTTCAGTATCTGAAAATGCAGATGACAGTTAAGGATATAGTCACATTTTCTTCATTAAAGATCATTTAATTATGACATAAATATTGAAATATATTAAATAAGCATACTGAACAAGGTTATTATATGTAGGACAATCTCTCTTTTAAGAAGAGGGAGAATGTCAAAGGCTTTTATTGCCTGAGGCAGGGATCTGTAGGAGCAGACAGAAATGTCTCCTGAGTTATCATATTTAAAGCTGCCTTGAAGAATGCTAACTACTTGTGCTTCCTCTCTACTGCAAGAAAAATATCACATATAGGGGGAAAATTTTTTTTTAAAAAGAGAGAAAGTGTATACCACATATACTGTAGAATCAATGTGGAACTAGTCTTGTGGCCTGATTTACAGAAGTGCTTGAATGCTGTTCAAGTTCTCTCCTCTTTTACCTAAATCCTGCTAAAATACATGCTGCTGTCCTTGTCTTTGCTTTTATAATTTTTCCTTCTTCCAAAAGATTCTGGCCTTTGTTTTACCTCTGCCCTACTTTGATTCCTGATACTGAGACCATTTATGTGATTCTGTTCATAGCTTTCCCTACCATCACTTTCTGAATGCTGGTTCTTGGTCTCCATGTATTTATTGCAATGTTTTTCCACAGTCTTTCTTGCTCCATCTTTCCCCTTTCACAATGAAATTGGAGCATTTTACTCTCCATTTGTCTGTGAAATGGCAAGAAAATACTGATAATGATTACACTGTCTTACTTAGTGAAGCAGTTATTTCAAATTGAACATTAAGGACCATCTTCAGAACTGAAATGAAACATAATCTGATAATTTAAATATTGAGGTATGTGGTAATCGTCACTGAATACTTGAATTTCATTATATATCATCTAATTCACAGCCTCAGCAAGACAAATCATACTGGTAGCAATTTGACAGGCCCGAGAAAAAATTGTTTGAGAATCCAGATTGTTATGGTACATGAGACAATTAGTGATCTAAAATATACTACAAAGTCTTTCCTGTCTATCTATTGTCCTCATAGTGTTTGAGAAGAATTAAACTATATCTGCGCTCTTGAAGCTGTGAAAGCCCYTGCAGTCCATAGTACTTTATCGTCTAAAGAATAAACCAGAAATACTTTGTAGCACTGGAAACTGAGTTACAGTATTATGGTATGTTTAAATAAATATCAATTCCACATCTATATTTTACGAAATTTCTTTTACTTAGTATATTGAATGTCAAAGAATATCTAACATCCACCTCTGATTTTACTTCAATAGACTCCTTTTTAACAGACACATAACCATAAACAGATACACAAAGAAAGCCCCTCATTCCACATCCCAAAAACTGTTTAAATAGAGATTTTAGATAAGATTCAGTTAACCTATGTAGAATTAAAATGACATGTCTAAAGGAGAAAGAATATGAATTTTTTTTACAATCAATGTGCAAAGACACCCACTGATATCAAGTAAGTTCTTCCCTGTCCCTTTTTTTTCTTTTTGTCATTTTACCCTTATCTCCTTTCCAGCTCTTTCAATATTTCTTTGGCCTTCTGTAGCTCTTATTTCTAACAATATGAAATACCCAAAATTTCATCTGGACACCTTATTCATCATGAATTTTCAGCCCAGAGAGAGTGATGATTCTTTGCTTCTTTATGACACAAACTCAAGCATCTTTTTATTCTCTCCATCCATCCATGAAAGACAAAATTCTTCTCCCACTTCTTCATTAGCAATAATTTGCAACAGGCAAGCAGGATTATTAGGAAAGAGAAACATACACACACATACACATACATACACAGATTGTTCAGAATCCAGTTCCATATGCCACAATTGATCATTGAGAACCCAAATCTCTCCTTCTCCTCATTCCTCACCCAAAGTCTCCTGCTTGTAATCAAAGAAGTGGACCCATTATCCTTGCTTTTTATTTATATTCTGATTTAGTAGTCCGAAGGATTTCATACCTCACATTGCAGTTTAAGAGTAAGATACTTGCTAATCAGCTAATCTTTCCAATATTGTCAAGGAAACTCCAGAAGCTGGAGATTTAGGTGAAGGACAAAATATCATAAACACAGCTCAAATAATCTCTTCATATATTTTCAAGCCCTTTATATCACACTAAACCTGATTATCTATGAAATGTAAATAATTTTAACAATTTGGCTGTGTTAACTCATCATTCAATAACCCCCTTTTCTTTCAGTTCCCCTTCCCTCTTCTTCCCTTCTTTTTAAATTTTAAATGTGCACTCCCATGTCATTCCTAAAGCTATTTACCCAAATCCACCAGATTTCACATTTCCACACTAGATTCCACAAAATTAACAGAATCCATTTGTGTGCCATACCAAAATTACTCTAATGGATGAGAATAATTAAAAATAATGGAAGTTAGGGAACTTCTGTGGAATGCTGATTTAAATAACTTCTCTGACACTGGTGCTAGGATGCAAGGTAGTTTAGTGATTCATGGCACCTGTCTTCAAGTATATTACTTCACTTGAAATGCTACATTTATTCAGTCAGTTATAAGAAAACAAAATGAAAACAAAAATAACAAAAAAAATTTGAAGTCTTTATTCAATATCCTCTATTAATCAAAACTAATGTGTGTTATTCGATTTTTGTGTTTCTTAATCATGCTGAATGCCAGTAACTGGTCTATTAATAACAATGACCTTATTGCTACTTTTATTTTAGCATTTGTATTCACTGTGTCATTCTGAAAAAATCAAATAAAAAATCAAGTCTCCTATTACTGGTATTTTCATAAATCTAACAAACATGAATGAATACCTTAATGCTCTCAGATGTGATTGTATGGAGTTCTTTGCAAACTATAATTTCACAGGATTAATATAATTTCATCTAAAAGAAAATTTGCTATTCAAGTCTTATTTTATTATTACTTTACATTCAGAACATTCAGAATGAAAAATCCATTTAGCTTATCTTTAACACAGGATTTAGTGGTGAAAACCTTTGTACCTTATGTTCTACTTCTGATTCTGTTTTTCTTTTCTCTCTTTTTTTTAAGTTTGTATTTGAGTATGTGCTATTTTAACAGTTTAATTTCTGCTTTTCTTTGATATTTCTCTTTTGCATATATTATTAAAATTTTAGCAGTATGCCAGGAATAGACTGGACTTGAATTTGCATAATGATATGTTTTACCTCAAATGTGACATGTTTTAGAAGAGAACAAAATTACGAGTGTTACATTTTTTCTTCATTTCAGCACCCTCCTCTCCATTTCAGCAATATTTTCAGTACTTGTCTCAAGTGCATATACTTCTAAACAGTTTTCAAAATGCAAATGAGACATATAGACCCATAATAAATTCAAAAGACCTCAAAATTACATCTCAGGTTTTCAGGGATGTCAGTTCAAAACCTTTGTTCTGAAGGTGGTATCCAAAGAGGGGAAAAAACCATGTAGGGCTAAGAAACAAAGCATATTAGTGTATATTAGAAATGACACACTAATGGGGTTACATAAGTTTCTGGCTGATTTGGGACAAAGGCAGAGTAATTCTGCATCTGCTCTGAGCACATGTCTGGATGAAGCTTCTTAATGTGTGCTTAGAAACAGAAGCTGAAAAAAGGTCCTTTAAGATCCAAGGCAAAATATTTTGAATAAGTTGCAAGTTACATCTTGAAAATACACTTTAAATGTATTTAATTTTCCCTTTCACTTATTTTTTTTCTTTCTTTGTGTGTCTAGCAGGATGTACATGTATGCAACACAAAAGAATGTAGGTGAGACATGGGATTCAGCTCTCTTACTACCCATATCAGTGAAAGAGACTTCTGAATCAGAGTTCGTGTGGACTTCTTTGTGGTCAATAGAGACAAATGGACATCTCTGGAGGACAAGTTGTCAAGCTTCTTAGATACCTATTTAAGAATTTCTTTAGTACTTCATGATCTATCAGTTGCTTACTTCTATTTAAATGATCTTGGACCATGCAAAGCATGACTGATCCTGGCCTAAGAACTTTATCCATAACATATATCAACATCTTTATAAACACTAGCATTAATTAAAAACCCTGAAACTCCCTTGTGCATCCTGCCTTCTGGTCCTCTATAACCATTTGGGAACTTTGGAGCATTTATTACAGAGTTTTTTTCCAGAAAATCTTCACCTTCATTTCCAGAAATGGCCTTGGTTACCCAGGACATGCTCAGATGTGAAGAGGACTCTCTACCACGTTTACAAACTGTGGTGTAACCTCAGGACTGGAGACACAACTTTCCTTATTCCTACTCTGCAGGGCAGGGGATATATTCAGGGCAAAGCTATCTGCTGTGGCTTTCTTTTTTTTGTGTGTGTGTGTGGTTACAAGCTGCATGGTTCACAGCAGCATGAAAATAATTTGGGGTTTGCACTTTGGAGAGGCGGAAAGGTCTCATTACTATTCTTTGATGGGCAAGACTGTCCTGTTAGTGTATTCTTTGCCTACTACTTCCACTTCTAGTAATAATCACTTTTCCTGTCTGATTAAACCTACAGGGCTGACACGAGAGAGAGATGGGATTCGTTTCTCTTTTGTAGTTACTTACAGGTTGGTGGCAGGAGAAAGATTCTAGCAAAAGTTCAGTGGTGTAGACAGCAAATGCTTTGTAAGGAGAAGCAAGGCTGTCTCAGAAAAAAACAAACAAAAAAGTTAAATAGGTCTGTCACCTTCTTGTCCTTTGCTCAGCAAGGACCTTTTAGATTTCACTTTCTGTTTCATCCTATTAATGGCAGCACACACCATCAAGCAAATAGCAGTTACACCAATTGGGGATGAAACCCCAGCATGTCTCACTCTCCTGCGTTACATTTGCCCAGGGAAAAGAAAGTCCAAGAAGTAATTAAAAAAAATACCCAAATTGGAAATTTTGTGATAGGTGAATAAAGCTGAACCCAAATTAACGTATTTTTCTATGTTACTGGCAAAACATTTATCATTCCAAACATATGACACATTGGTTATCCTAGCATCAGAAATGCAAAATTATGTAAAAGAAAAAAACCCTGCAATACCAGAAAATAACACATAAGCCATTTTAGATTAAAAAAAAGAGCGTAAAAAATAAGTAATTTGGCACCTTTCAAAATTTTGGAAAGAAGAGATGTGATCTGGAAAGGTTAATTGGTACCCAGGTTGTTCCTGTTCAACAAATTTGAGTCATTTTTATTGTAACTCAGTGAGTTGTTTCAGAACCAACCAAATATAAATCTATTATTAAATACTGTAAAATCAACATAAGACAGAGTCTGGATTTTGCCTGGAGTGATATACATATAGAATACTAGTTTTGTACATTACTGTCAGAGTAGATCTCGCATATATTAAAAAAAAGACCTTAAAATATTCAGTCAGGTGTTGTGCCAAATTTTTCTCTGGATAACACATAATAAAGCAGTATATGAAACAGAGTCTGATTCACTACAATAAGTGTCTGTGATCTGCAATCTTGCTATTCCAGAATTTATGAGCGGTAGTATACCTGATATTACTTTATTTAATCTTTCTTTTTTTCCCACGTATTTATGTATTTCACATCTTATTAGCTGCAAGAACAGATTATTGTAATTCTCTCTGCTACAGTGTGCTGAGCTCAAGTTATCTTCAAATTACAGTATGTCCAAAACTCCTTGACTCAACTTTTAGCCTTCAGTGTTAACAGTCTATTAGTTCTACCTTTAAAAACTTAAAGTAGCTGTTTTTTTCAACTAGAACTACCTGCAAAAGATGGGTTCTATTTCTTGAGTCGTTAAATGAACTTAAATGCTCATATCTGAGCTTCCAGTGAGCATATACCATGCTAGTTTATTTATCCCTCTGACCAGTGTTCTCTGAGCTATGTCTTTAAAATTTGGTCTTGTATCCCTTCTTTCTTTTTCTCTGTTACATTAGGCTTTGGGATTTTTGGTTTGGTTTGGTTTTTTTTGTTGGTTTTTTTTTGTGTGTTTTGAGGGGAGACGATTGGGTTGGTTCTTTTTTATTTTTTTACATATTCCTGTCCTCTATCTATAATTCATATATACTGTATTAAAAAAGATAGCTTCATATTTTGCATTTTATTTACATTTTCTGATTTGTTTGGGGTTTTTTTCATAAAAAATTAAATAATTGGACAGAAAATATGAAACTGTTAGTCTCATTATTTACATTATTTTCCATTAAAATACTAGGTCAGGTTAAAAACTGCCACTATCTTAAGAAATGTCTTAATTCTTATTTCTATTTACCAGTTTTCAGAGTTCTGCAAGATTTCATGCACRTATCTGGAGGGGACACCAGACTCCTCATTTTATATTATCCACCAAACAGCTGTGCAATCGCAGGTCTTTTTCCTGTCTAAAACAACTAATTTCCTCTGCAAAACTGATGTTAAAATATCTCTCTTTTGAAGTGAATGGAGATTGATGCTTAAAAATTTAGGCCACAATATAATCTATCATTTTATTTAAATAAATCGATACTATTTTTTTTCATAATACTGTAAAATTCAGAAAGGATTTTGGTTGAATGAATTTTTTTTCTAATTTAACTAAAATATAGTCTATAGAAATTTATGATCAAAACAGGTCTGAAGTGTCAGTTTACCAAATTTAGAGATAGGGAATGGGAAAAAAATTTATTACATGTCCAGGAGAAAAAGATAAAATTTTAATTTTAGTTTTTTTAAAATGTMTTAACAGTCTTGTTATAAAGTGATTTGTGAACTGTGTGTTACTTTACTTGCTTTATTTTATGCATTACTCACAGAACTTTCAGAGGGTGTTTTCAGTCACCATTCTTACTCCAATGAGGATATAATGTGTAACAAGACATTCTTAGAGAAAGTAGTTGCTTCTGTTTAATTGTAACTGCTTATGACTGAAATTTTCTAGTGCTTGTTCTTCTCCTGTGGTGATGAAAATAATTATTTGGGGTTTGCAAGTATAAGATACTTTATAAATTTTAATTAGGAGTATGAGATACTGGTTACCATTAATGACAGGAAATATTCTTGTCAAATACATTATTTGTACTTCCCTGAATACAAAATAAAAAAAGAAAAAAGCTGAAAAAAGTGCCAAAAACTTGGCATCTTACATAAAACACTGCCTTTTATAATCTAGAGATCAAGTATGATTGACAGCGAGCAAAACGGAATTCACTAAATATTCTAATATGAATAGAGAAAATCAACTTGGACACTCAAGTGATAAGTTCCATCGAGCCTGGAAATTCATGCAAATTATTTGACAGGCCTACAAAAATGAGACAGATTGCCACTCACTGAATAACAGAAACTGAACCCTGACTGCTGGTATASTGGTAAATGCAGCAGTCAGATGCATGGATATCTCTTTCTCCTCACACACAAACACATTAAGAGAGCTTAGAAAAATGAAGTTGTTATTTTTATACATCTTCAGTTAAATCACATATTTAGCCTTAAAGTTCTGAGAATGGTCTTCCTTGTATCCAGTTAGACTCATTTCCTCGTAGCTCAAAGTTGATCTCATTAAGGTTTACATCTTTCCCTATTATGAAGAAATTAGATACTTAAAGATTTTTTTTCTGGAGCAGAGAGACATTTTTACCCAGCTTTTTTTTCTGTAATTCAGAGATCTTTACAAAAACTGAGGTACCTATTCATAGTTTTAATTTTCAAGTTATGGGGTTTTTTTTCTATTTGCTAAACCAAAATATGTAGACAAATAGGAAATAACTCTAGACATCCTATCTGTCTTATATCTGCTAAAAGTAGAGTGTCTGTATCATCTCTTTTTTTAGACAGAATTTCTAATTCAATTCATTTTGGAAAAACTAATGGATAAATGAACAACTTTTTGAAAGGTTTCAGTTGAACTATGTGAATGAATTCTGGAAAGACTTTGAAATATGGTACTTCAGTCTGTTGCTGAAGAACAAGGATTTACAGAAAAAAAAACCCACTATGAACTCCAGGAAATGCTCAGTAGCCTCAAGATTATACAAGAATTAAAATATTTCTCTGTGCATTTTTTTCATATTTCACTTTTGCCTTTTGAAGGGGAAAAAAAAGGATGACTTAGGAGATTTGAGAGAGACAAATTATAAAATAATTAAAAGACACAGATTTTGAATAGTATGAATCACCAATATTATGCGTTATGAAATTACTGAATTTGTAAAGAAATTTTGGATCCTGGGGGGGTTTTCTTAGCTCTTTGAGAATACAGTACTATAAAATTCAAAGGGAATCCGTTTTACCTATAGTTTAAGTTTAGACTAATTGCTGTAGAAAATGAGATTTTTCTTTCTATATGTCAGGCATAATAGTTCAAAATGGACATAACAAGAAACATGGGAAAATTCAGAAATTTAGTTAGCATTGACTGAAAACAGGCAAAGTCTGCAAACATATGTCTGTACTCCACTGCTGTACAACAATAACCTGGAAACATTTTACTTCTTATCTGGTAATTTAACACTAGAAAATAAAGTGTCATTTGAATGGAAAATATTATGGACTATTACTATGCCTTGTTTTCCTAAGTTTTTTTAAATCTCTCCTGGAATTGTTGTTTTGCAAGTATCAATTTTATCTCTAGAAAAGTCTCAAAATACACTGCTCTTACCATTTTAAATTCCCAGAGCTTAAGCAAAGGACCGTTGCATTTTTCAGTCCTTATTTTTATGTCATCTAAAATATGGGAAATGACTAATATAACACAGCAGAAAACAAAGTAGATGAAATCCAGAAACCTTTTCGTAACAAAAGATAACATTGATACCAAAACAGGGATACTCAAAATACACAACTTTAAAATTTCTGGGTTTAATAACATATACATGTCCAAATGTAAAGTGATCAGAAACTAAAAGATTTTTGCATGCAAGGAAGTTAGTCTCCAGGAAACTGTGTTTACAATTTGCAGTATATTAGCTCTTTTACACTGACAGCTGAATTGACATTAATTAATTTAGGAAGGTAATATAGAGACCTAATGTGCTCGTTTACTCATTACAGACTGTGCTTATGTCCATCAAAGACAGAAAATTCTGAAGCAGTTGTCAGATCACCTGAATCTTATCTTTCTTAACCATACAGAGAGAGATACAGAAAATTACTTCACTGACTTAAGACTGTATCTAGGGCAAAAGGGCTGGGAACTCAGAGTTAAGATGCAAGAATGGATGTGCTGTAGTCATAAGCAAATTGTTGGAAAAAAAATTAAAGTCAACATTACTAATATCATTGTTAATACCCACATAGATACAATTTATACACTTACTTTACAAGAATGAATAACTTACAGATCTATATTTCCAATAATGTAATATAATAATATTACACATTTCTGTTATAAGTAGGCTATGAACAAAATCCTGTGTCTAGTCTTTATTTTTAATGTTATCTATGAATATATGTTGAACATGAAATACCAAATAACTGCTATGAGCACCATGATGTTATCAGGAGTAGCATAACTAAAGCACCATTTACCGGCAGTTTCACTTGCCATGACCCTTTAGCTAATATATCTTGCAAGCTTCTTGCCACAGTCATTTAAAAAAGATTAATATAAAGTGATTAAGAAAGGATTGTATAAAAAACTGCTGCCTCTGACTTTTAGTATTATTTGCATAAAATGGCCTACAGTCAAAAAGCTTACAGAGCCTACTCCTATTCAAATTTAAGTCAATGAGAGCAGAAATTAGGCTTAAGAAACTTGCCAAATTTTATTGGTTTTTTCATGTACTATATATTATATCTCATGCTTGATTACACTTTCATAAAGATAAGGGTTTTATTCTCCTTAGTTCTGGCAGTTAACCCAATAAAAGTTTTGCTACCTTTATACAGACATAAACGAAGCCAATCTTCTACATTTGCTAGATTCAGGTAAGGTACCAGCAGAAAATGTTATAAGAGAAAAAAAAAGTTATATAATAGAAAAAAAAATATGTGAAACATTCCACCTTTTCTTGGTATTGAATAAAACTCATTTTTTAATATTAGCTTTTTTAATTTCATCATAATTGTGATAAACACCAATCTTAAATATGGCACACTACAAAAGTCTAAAACAGGAATAAAAATATTTTTATACAGGTTTTCATTATAAGCTGGAGTTCTAAGTCTTGCCCTGGAGTGGAATGGGAGATATCTTCACAAAGGGAAAGGCAAAATGTAGTGATTCTAAAACTTTAAGCCCTTAACTTTAACTTGAGAGAAGTAAAATGGGCAAGGGAGTGACTCATTGTGTCATGCCAACATCCTAACAACATTTCCTGCAGTCTACAGACAAATAACTTTAAGTCATTTGGGATTTTCTAGGCTAACAATATAAAAGCATCTCTTCTCCACCTTTTCAGTAATGAACATATTTTCTGCTCCATTACCCTCCATTAACTGGGTACCATTAGCAGTATTATGCAATATTTCTGTCATCCAACCAGGCTAATATGAGCATAAACCACTGTACTTTTTTCGCAATAGGAGACATAATAAGGGTGAAAATGGATTAGTCTACCTTTAACTTGACAGGAAAGTTTTCCTGAGATGAGGACAAAATCTTGAGGCATTTTCCCAGGCCATATCTCCCTTATGCATTGCACAAAATTTTCAGCCTTTGGTGTTGAAACATGTTTTGAAAACTCTGTTTATCTATTCACGTATTTTCCTTTCAATATCCTTGAAAAGAGGGATCAGGAAAAAATCAGAAAAAAAGCACAAGAAATGATTTTTTTCAGAGGTTATGAAGTGCTTTCGAGTTATTTAACTTCATTAAACACTAACTGCTTGGAAAGAATACTAAGGTATTAAAATGCAAATAAAAATGTGGACATCATAAGCTGCTTTCACTTCCAATTTTTATTCAGACTTGAATTCATAAAACACCTAACAATTTGTGCCACATAAGGAGCAGAAAAATAATAAATGGTAAATAATTTTTATTATACTGAGAGGCTCCCTAGTTCATCTAACACTATTAACTGATCTCTAATTACAACGCAGTATAAAATCTGGATTTAAAAACAAGTATGGGATTGTCAGCAGCAAAATATCAAAGGAAAGACATCATTTTGTAATACACAATAATGTTATTTCTAAAGCACCCCATTGACTGGTGAATTTAGTCTGATTTCAGATGAGTGATAGAGAAATTTGAGACAACCTCACCTGATGTTCTCATAAGCACTAAGAAATAAGAAGCTAGGAAATTACTGTGGAGGTGCAAAACTAAATACAGGAACAGAAACACTAAAGAAATAATCAAAGAGTAGTTACTCAGTTACTTGTTGTCAGTTTGGAAAGACACAAGTAGTCTAGCAAGTGTACAGCAAGGATTTCTCTTGCATTGAGCACCGTTGAATTGCTTTATTAATTTTCTGTGTAATAAAATTGAGAATATGTTTGTCATATAGGCAGATCACAAAAGATTAGGCTAGTTGGGAACATTCTGGGATTGCAAAGTCAAACATTTTTTTTACTTCCTTATCTGTCTCAATATTTTTAATCGATTTGTGTCACATAATGAATACCACCAGGGGACAGATTTAGACTTCAAAATAATCAAAATACAAGGAAAATATCTGAGATCAACTTCCAACATAAAGATAACTATGCTCTAAGAGAACAATCAATGACAGCATATAAAATAGAAGTGGGGTAGAGACCATGATGTAGACCATATGTTAGATACAGATCGGTGATTGATCCATGTCACAGAAATAGAACAGATATGACTTATCTGAATGTTTGTAACTATGTTATGGACACCTACTCATCCTAAGTTTTCCTGCTAGTGTGACCAGTTCAAATGTGGATAAAGATGGCTAAAATTAGGAAATATAAATAACACTCTCAAGATTGAGAATACCAAGATTGTTTTATGAATGTTTTTATATTCAGAAATGAGAGCTGGCATCTTGAAAATGAAATATTTTTGGAGACCAATCTCTGTTAAGGGATACTACAAGCAGACACTCGGCTTCTAAATACTCTTACAGTCAACCATTCTTCAGTTTGGAGAGGAGAAGATGGTCAGGACTAGAACAAAGAATTTGACTCTTTCTGGACTGAATGGTCATTCTTGAGTCTTTGGATACATATATACTGCTACAACAAATACTTCTAGTCATGTGTCTAGGCCCATGATCCTTGTCATTTGTTCTCTTTCTTTGTCAGATTTGGCCTCCTGCATGTTTTTTCTTGAGCTATTTATCAGTCTCTCGAAACTGCTCTGTGTGATAGTCTCTGTGAGAGATATCAAGTCCAACACTATCTCAGAAAACCTTACTTTTGTACAAATATGACAACTTAAGGATATGTGGAATGTGGGAACACTTGATTTATTAGGCTGTTTCCTTAAGGATGAGAAAAACAATAAACCAAACACACAAACCCTCATCAACAGAAAAAAAAAAAACAACAGAGAAAATAAAAAGGACCATAGATCTCAGGCTGCTGGCAGAAGGACCACTAAAGGAATAAATCAAGTGTAACCATGGTACTTTGCAACTGATAAAATTATCATGGGTCTTACAAAAAAATGCAAAAAACCAACCCTCTTTATGAGACATTTGAAGGGGCTTGGGAGATTGCATAAAACTTCTGAGATGAGTGCAAAGAGATACAAATATTATTGTATGATTTTCAGAGGCAGGCTCAGTAGAGATCAAGACAAATCACATAGGAATAATGGTAATAATGGTAAATTGAAGAGAAGGGAGGCTAAAGTGGGCCAGTAGCATTTAAGAAAGGAACTTGCGAGTACACATGCCCTGCTGAGCCTGATCACCATGGCCTATTCTATCTTCTCCTTGAACTACCTTCTTAACTAATTTCCTGTGTATGTGCTCTCCATGTGAGATGGTAGTGAGCCTAAAGTTCAACTTAACAGCAAACAGCATGAGAGGGTCAGCTACTGGGGCAACCATAAGTGAACCAACTATGAGACAGACTTGTTACGTGTGTACCTCTGCGCGTGTGTACACGCGAATCTGACCTGCTAAGTAAGCTTTGAGACAGAATATGTGGTCAGAACAGAGTCAGGCCATTTGCATTGCTCATGTGTATGCAAGCAGTGTGTGTATGTGSACACAGTACTGATGAAGTCTCAGACACTGCCTGTCTTCCCGGGCCCTCTGGCGCCTGGCCATGTTTGTAGAGACAACATGTAGTGATTGCGCATTTGTGACCAGTCTCACCACAGACTGGATCTGGGGAAGAGGAATAGAAGTCACCGCACATCCAGCAGAACAAGAAACAGGAACTAGTCCCGTCTCTCTTACCTGAGGTCCAGAATTCTGCTCCTAATACCACTCTGGCACAACCAAAACTTCATCCTGATGATCATCAGAGACACTTCGGAACACACAAATCAGTCATTTTGTAAATGCTTATTAAGTCCTTCTACACTTCCCGGCCAATTGAATGATTGATTGAATAGTTTTTTGTTTGTTTTTGTGGGTTCCTTTTACTGATCTGCCTTGTCAGTTTCCTTCAACATACAGTTAATTTTATAACAAAACTTGAGAGCTATACTTGTAAATACCAGGTTTTTTAGCATAGCGAATTGTGACGCGCGGCCGAGGAGGTCCTCGTGGGAGAATGCGCAGTGTCACTCCCTGCTATCCTTGCCTGTGAGGCTGTTAGCCTCTGCAGGGTTTAGGCTGCTTTTCGCCAGTGCTGGCTTCTCTTGTAAGGAAGCACTCCTTAGCCTGCCTGAGATGACTGACACACGTCTCCGGAAGCAAAGCACTGAGAGGGATTCTCCACGTGGGTTCCAGACAGTTTATTGTCCGAAGGGTCCAGCGGTGAAGAAACAGAGATCTGAGGGTGCAGGGGTTTTTGTACAGAGGAAGTAAGGGGAGGAGTGGAAGGGAACAGCCAATTGAAGACAACCAAAGGGGTGGTAATGAGTAACACGCAACCAATAAGGGAAACAAGGAGGCGGGAGCAGGGACAGGGAACCAACAGGGTACCCAACTTGATAGAACTCTCTAGATGGGAGGACATGGCTCAGACCTAGATGCCACCCTTGGATCCGCCCGCAGATCCACCTCCGTCAGTCCATTGGAGGGCGAGCACCTGATGGGCATTGGTCTGCCACAGCCCACGAGTGGGCTGGGCCACCACTACAGAGAATGGAGAATATTTAGGTGATTAGCTAGTAAAGAAAAAGTATATAAGACAAGGTTGTGCTGGCAGCACTGTGGACAGAAATAACCAGGAGCTGTAGTGGTAACAGCAGGTTTTGGTGTGAGATATCAGTGGGAGGGTGCTGACTCAAACCATGTTGACTTGGTATATGATGCATTGTGTGTGTCTTTGTGCCTGTGGACCAGCTGTGAGTGAAGGAGGTGAAATGAGAGCATGGCAGGTGTGATGTGCTCAAGAAGCACTGCAGGATGTGATCCGTGGAAGGGTGAATGTCTACTAGGATTCACTAGGGACAAAGCCACTATTTTGCATATGTTGTATTCTTACAGTAGATACTTAGGTCAAGATGGGCCAATTGCCTTCAGAGTCAAAGAGCATGTCCTGACGTATTTTACTTATTAACACAGATGTTGCTCTCAGAGTAAACACCAGACTTCAGATAGTTTGTGTTAATTATAGATTAACTAGTAATATATTTCAGCTTTTTAATGATTAAAAAAATCAAAATATAAATTAATAAACTACAAGTTAAGTCAAATCATTTCAGCGTAACACAAAAATAAAAAGCATACTTTTGTTTACTCCATGCAGCATACTCCATGCAGTCAGTGCATGGATTCTTAAGTAGTTTAGTCTCTCTAAATATCCTCATTTATAGACAGGAGTGTATGTGACTAAACAAAATGGTAGAATATAATAGCAACATATATAAGAAGAGTAATTTTGTCCCCTCTGGGGGGAAAAAAAATCCTTCTTAAATTTGCAGTAACTGAATCAGTTTATTGTTGTCTGAAAAACATGGAAGAAACTTTAAACTTTTTAATAAGCACTGTTTTCAAATAAATGCTTCTCAAGCATTGACTTGCAAGAAAATATCTCGTCAGCACACTCTTCTTTAAAATTAAAGAGGTATTTTTATTTTTTTKACCATCTATGCTAACCAATGCAATTACAGTGGAATTAAGAGATTTTTGAGCACCACTCAGCAGTGTTAAATTATATAGCTGAAAAATGAAAAGTTTTAAGCAGATGATGAAAGCTTAAAGGCTGAGTTGTTAGAATAAGCATTACAATACAAGCTTTTATGAGTCTGATTTTTTTAGAAGGCTAGATATATAATGCTGTATCCATAATACACGTGAGAGTTGCAAGTAAAGCTCAGTAAGATTCTAGTTACCAAAGAAAAAGTAAAGTCAAAACAGAGTCAACGCCCTACAACTAGGCTGAGGAGAAATCCCGGCAAAACTTTAAATGGAACTTTTATTAGCCATACTGCGTTTTGGGTTTTGACCCAGTTTTATGTCTCCATAATGTGTATAAAAAATAGGGAAAGCAGCAATATTTTGACAGATTTTATTAGCAGTAACATTATTTAAACTATGCATTTCACTTTGGTCAAAACACGAGTTCCACATGCTCAATTCATGCTGCATTCATGTGCTAGTTTCAGTTGATGCTTGTGATCCAGGACCATTCTAAGGCAGCAGTGGCAAGTACAACCTATATGCTATGAGTAATGGCTTCAACGTTTCAGAAAAATCAATTCTTATGTACTGAAGGTAATCATCTCCCACAGTGAGTGGTAGTAAGGTAAGTCTGCTATGAATAAATACTCTTCTTGCTGTCAAACTACCTTCCTTCGTACCGTATACACCCTCACTAAAATTATGGTGGTGAATGTAATTTCAAAAATGTCATCGGATCAATCAACCATTACTTTATTCCATACATGAGTAGAATTCTCTTTATGAGCTCCATGATTCATAAGCTTGAATCACTGGGTAAAATATGCAAAAAAGCATTCAAGAAAACACACTTTTATTGATGTCTATGGCATCTAGGCAACGGGCATCCTGTGAGGCAGTGGTTCATAACTTAGTTTTATAAACAGTGATATTACTTCTTATTTACTGTGATGTGCCTAACACTAGAAGGAATAAGGACTGTCACAGTCACATACTCCAGTGATTCTTCTCCATTAGTCTTGCTAGGACAGAACTGTTGTCAGGCAGTCTTGAAGATACACAGCTGAACATTATGTAGATTATATTGTTTTCCATGTCAGTTATGAACTGTAATTAGACATTAAGCAAAACATAAAGTGACAAGAATAATGAAGGCTGTGGATACTGCTTAGAGAAGTTAAAAATTATCTATACAGGAGAAATTTGCAAACAGAATGTGTAAATATCTGCTAGTAATTATTCAAGTGAGATTATTTACAGGGAGAAGCAATTTCTGTCATTCAGCTGGAAAAACAGGTAAGCCTTCAAACTGCCAATGTGTCTTTAAGTCTGAAACAGGGAAAAAAAATCAAACTCAGTAAACCTAGAACAATTTACAAATACTGTAGTTCTACTGCTTTGAAGTCAGTGAATAGTCTCAATAATCTCTCGAGGCCACAGTTTTCTATTTTGCAAGTACATTTAATTTATCTTGTGCTAATTATGATGAGCCTAACTTGCAAAGGATCTATTGTACTCATTACCTCCAGGATTCTTTGCAGGATTTGGCTACATACTTTCAGAATATTTCAGGTGTTTAGTCATTTGGCTGATGGAAGAATAAGCAGATTCGGTCAGGRGTCCAGATCATCACAGAAGTATGAACCAATAAGGTAGACCCGAGCTCAATCTGGCAAATCAGGGTAAGGATCAAGATTGCTTGGGTGTATCTACTGTAATGTTTGAGGTACTTTACAAATACCTAACTACATGAGTTCATATTTATCTAGTGTGAAGTGCTGGGATCTTTAGCAAAGAGAACTGTCAGTAGGTAGAATGAACTAGTTTCTGCTGATCCATTATTTGCAGGAATTTTTAATGTTGTTTTGTAGTTCTTCAGCAGTACATCACTTTATTTTGTTTCTCAAAATAAAAGGTGATAAATTAGCAGAGTGGTCTGTGATATATTCTATCATTCCTGAAATTCAAATAATTTAAGGCTGCTGCTCTTTACACTGTTTACGTGACCTGCTGTAGATGACCCCTTGCAGAGTTAGGAAGCGCCATCCAGCCTGGCACTTCCCTGACTACACAGGGCAACCAGATATGTTTTGCTGGAGAAAATAACTCAAAATAAATTTATTCTTTAGCTTCAGTCTGACATGGAGAGGCAGAAAGCTGCTCCACAGGTATCCTGAACAGACCCAAACACTATTTTACTTCACCTTGTGTTTCTCTTTTTCCTTTTCAAGTTCTTCTCCTTTACCATCCTCATTCCTTTTCAAATAAACAGCTCACTTCTCTTTCCCCTTTTCTACTGGCCATGGTTTAGCAGACCTTATAACCTTATTTGGTGTTTGTGATTTGTTTGCCCTGGTAATTTGTACCTTGTTCAGCAATTCTTCTAAGCTGCTGCTTTATTGTGTTATGTACAGTTTCCTGCTGTATTTTATGTTGCTTCTTATTAATGGAACTCTGGGTCAGAGCTAGCCCTTTGTGTATGCATTACTCCTACCTCATTATCTGCAGCAGCCTGTTATTCCTCATTGCTATTTTTCAGAGGTGCCACATGTCAGGATTCACCACAACATCCTATGTCATAATTTGAATGTCTCTATACTTCTGTGACACTCTGTCATTTCACTACCTGGTTATACAGATGAGCAATGGTGGGGAAATAGTAAGTAATCCTTTTTTTCTTTTTCAATCAATTTCATAATTGCCATTTTAGAAGTAGTGATCAGCTAAGCTGTTGAGTAACAATGTTGTAAATTGTCTGACACATGATGTGGCAACCATTCAACTTAAATGAAATATTTTCTTTGTTTAGCTCTTCTACTAGGAGGATAAAAACTAAATGCATCTTAGGTATTGAAATTGGAAAGATTTCCTATACACAGAGCTTAAAAAGAAATAAAGACACACAGAGATAAAATTCTCAACCTAACGATTTAAATTGTTAAGCTTGTTTTATTTCTAGTTATCTCTTTGCATTTTGTCAATGATAATTTTGTGCTAATGTATTAACAACTGATTAAATATGAATAATTGAATTACAAGAGTTTCAATATTAAAAGAGTTGTACATTTAATTATTTAATTAAATTCACGTTCATTTTTTCAAATAAATTACTCACAAAGGAAGAAGTTATGGCCAGCAAGAATATATGGGTTGGATACAGGGAAAAATAATGAAAATCAAAAATTAAAGAGGCCCAGTTAACAGACCAGTGATAAATTAAAGAAGTCTCATTATTTTTCTTAACATTTAAGGCATTTGTGTAAATGAGTTTTAACAAATAAAAGTGTTTAATCTAGGAGCTAACTCAGTTCTTAAGATGTAGTATGTAACAGATCTGAAATTCTCAGAGAACAGCTGAAATCTTTCCATTGCTAATAAATCCTGTTTTACAAACTCAATCAGAAAAGGCTTGATGATTGAGTATTCCTTACAGAGTTTGTACTCATCTATTGTGTCCTGTAAGGAAAGGACTTTAATAGCAACTGAAAAATCGCTGCAAACTAATGTTTCTTTCAAAGGTAAAGGAAAGAAACAATACAGTTGATAAAGGTATTTACATTCAGGGAAATCATACCTGTATATATTTTTCCAGTGCTTCACCATAATTACAAAAAGGATAAAACATTTCTAAAATCTTTCTTCTGTTTCTATAGTGACTAGACCAAACTAAAGGTGACATTTGGCTTGATCCTGAAGGCCTTTCTTACTTGCACTGTAAATAGATTCTCAACTAAATCTTATCCCATCAGATCTTGCCAATTTCTTCTGCAGGAAAAGAAAAACTCTTTTTGGCTTCATCTGGCTTCATTGACATCACTGGACTCACTCTACTGAAGGGTAAATAACAGTTCTAGACATGGGGCTCTTATTTTTCAGGATTTCTGAGCACTGAAACATTTTGGAGTGTTCAGGCTAGATGATGGTCATGGTCTCTGACTTTAATCAAAAGCGCAATTATAAGCAATTATTCATATAAATGGTCTTAGAAAACGAAGCCTGTATAGCAAAATAAGAGCTCCTGAGAAGAAGCACTGGACTCTAGAATATCCATACTGCTTAATGGTTAATTAATTCCATGGTTTTATCTTAGTCTGCRTCAGTTAAATCTCTTCTGTGGCCTCAGCAAAGGACAGACAATATTGTCTTACCAGGAGTAAGCTGCACAGATGAGTCAAGCTGTGTAGAAAGAAAATTAAGGCTGAATCTCTAGTTTTACTAAAACATTCTTGTTCCATGCTTAAAAGCATTTACATTGAACCCACTGTCAAATAAACAAATAAACCTTGGAATTGCACTTCACATCTTCACAGTTATTTTATTTTTCTATTGTCTTGTAAAACTTCAACCTTACATTCCAGCAGCACTAGAACTGACAAGCTCTAGCTAAAAACGACTTCCCTTATGTGTTCTGGTTAGCACCTTTTTCAAGTGCATTTTGCACATATAGGACAAAGTTGATTTGAGAAAGAATCTGTGAGAAAGGATTATATATTTGTTCTTTCGTATTTTTATTTCCCTTAACTCCAGCTTTGTACGTGCTTGCCAAAATAAAGCCAAGTGTTTTTCTGTGTTGATGTTCTTTGTTTTGTGCTTCCAGCTCTAGTTAGGGTCTTTTCGACAGTTTTTGGGTTTTTGATTGTTATTGTTATTTTTTATAAAAGGGATTATATTAGTTCTTTGACCCTACTAAAATGGGTGAGGAGTTTTAAAGACATTCTTTCTGTCTAACAGTTGTGGCAGGGCACAGTGACAAAGAACACAAATGAGGAAATCAGTGTCTTTTTTTCTCTTCGTTTTCCCTGCCAAGAGACATGCACAGTGATAGGATGAGTGTCAACAGACAAAAGGTGGAACACTGAAAATTCCCACCACATAACAGGGAAAAAAAATTACCACAAGAGTCGTCAAACATTGGAAAATATTGTCTTGTAGGGTTGAAGAATCTCCGTCCTCGAGGTGTTCAAGACTCAGCTTTTGAGCAGAAGTCTGGATTCTCTTCAGAGGTCTCTTTGGCCTTAATATTTCTCTAAACCTAAGTACCTGCGAAAAATAAATAGCAATTTTGAAAATACATGTATTTATTTATTTCTCTCATTGTCAGTTATTGAGTATTTGGGATACTGCGCTTTCAGGTTTGTTATTTTTATTGCTTRTGGATTTTTGTTTTATACTCTGCTCTATCACTTTTTATGTATAACACAGGGTCCTCAGACTAAAATTAAGAAATATTGGACTACAGAGTACAGGAATTCTCAGAGGCAAAATTTGTGTGATTTAGAGAAAAGGGCAAGTACTTTGCTCTCTCTTCTATACTTACACTTTCAATGAGCAATTTAAAAAAGCTAAAGCTTAAAAGTACTCTTACGGAAATGTTAATTTATTTCTGCCTCCAACAGTTAACCACAACACAATCTGTTTAAGGATCTATGTTGCTACTTTTTTCTATGACACCTTTTCTATTCCTTCTCATTGCCTTTCATGCCAAGGCAGAAAAATTCAGTTAAACCCTTGTTGAAACAAACAAACAGATAAACCAAACCAACCAACCAAACAAAACCTAAAGAAAAAAGTCCATCCTGACCTGCTTAATTCTACTGCTGTGCAATTTTACCTCAAGGAAATTCAATCATAATTATAATGATACAAGCATATATTGCTCAGTAGCCCAGGAAGCAGGTCCTCTTTGCAGTTTCCAAAATGTTCTGTCTCCCTTCCGTGTTAGAACATTAAAAGCAGAAAGCAGCAGTCACAACAGCAACATTCAGCTGCTTCACTTTTTTTTTTTCCCCTGGCTGTTGTCATCAATTAACAGATTCCCTTGCTCAGACTCAAATGCCAGGAAAGGCATCTTGCTGAGATGCCTTAAGTTATGCAGCTACAAAGCTGGTACTACTGTCCCTCCCATCCTTAAAACAGGATACAGGAAATTATAATCTCATCAGTCTTACTTCAGTGCCTGAAAAAGTTACGGAACAAATCTTCCTTTCATATGTCAAATGAAGTATGTGACTGGGGAAAGCCAGCATGGATTCACCAAGGGCAAATTGTTCTTGGCTAACCTGATCGCCTTCTGTAACAAAGCAATCTGCTCAGTTGATGTGGACATTGCCTACCTGGATTTTTCCAAGGCTTTCAACACCATTTCCCACAGCCTGCTTCTAAAGAAACTGATGCATTATGGCCTAGACAAGTGGTCTGTGTGGCACCCTCTTGTGTAATGAAACCGTGAGTTGACCTCAATATTTTGGTGGAACCTGACTAAAAGTATAACTACAAGTGAAAATGGTAGAAAATATTCAAGTGCTTTTAGTCCCTAAATTAAAGATTTATCAATATAAAAATAAGCCTAAAGAAGAAGAATCAAACAGGAAAACAAAACTCCCCAAATTCCAGGTCTACTATATTAATAAAAAGGTGATTTGAAAAGAAATTTCCCCATTGTCCATGATGTTTTTACTGGGTGAAATCTTATTACAGTTACACTAAATATATATTGTTTCATATTTTGATCCATATCATACAGTGCTACAATCTATCTCATCCTTTCACTTATTTTAAGTAATGAAATATACTTCTGAGTTTGGTTCTGTTACCGATTGACAGGATAAGTTATTGGAATGAGAAGACTCAGTAGAAAGAGTCAAAACCTCAAGAAGCTCAAAACTACCACAAATTATCCTTAGTGGGCTTCAGGAAATGAACAGACTGCTGAGCCTTTTAGAAGTATGGAAAAGAACCCTATGTTTCAGTACTTACATTGATTTAATTTCTCAGTTTGATGAACAACGATTTACATTAGATAAACAGATTGTCATCAGACTATTCTAGCCACTAGGAGGTAGAATTAATCTTTCTCTTTCTTGTTTGTTTTCTCTGATTATAATGGTGTGAACACAAATAAAAGATGAGAATGGAGAGCATTTTCTTCTTGAAAGAAATGCAGACCATTCCAGTTTGAATCACTCAGGCTAAGCAGCCTCAATTTAGTTCCTCAATGACAGCTCTAACCACATAGTCTTTCTATTTGAAGTACATGTTTTAAATCTAAACGCAAGTCACATCCTGCTAAATTCATAATACAATTCTGGACATTTCCCTTGAGGACTTGATTCTAAGCAGAAAGAGTCACAGCAACAAATCCATGTTTGTAAAAACAAATCCAGATCTGATAGCTGGGGAAAGGTGAAGCTGAAGATAAACTCCTTTTAAGAGTCCTGGGCTGGCTTCCTGTTGGTTACTACCAGGTCCACTAAGTCTACCTTTCCATTCACTGTGGTTTTTTGACATTATTTCTGAGGCATCTAACTGCCCCATGCTCTTCATAACCTAATTTCACAATGCAGTTCTTCATTCCAATCTTAGCAAGAAGGGAAAGAGGATGTGTCCAGATTACTAACTATCCACTTTGGGGACTGAAAGTACTTTTGTCTTTTGAATTGTTTTCCACTAATATGGAAGTAGGATGTAAAAGGGAAATTGAGAGCAAGAGAAAAGAATGACCAAAACCCAATTTCGACAGGTTGTGGAATACTAACTGGATGGGCAAAATGTATGTTCTTGTGACACAAGAAATCGAGAGTCCTGTACCACAGTCCCTTCAGAGTAATCATCTTCAACACGGAAACAGCTTCAATAGAAGGCAGAGACAGTAATCTCAAAAATAGTCTTACAGAAATCTTTGTGATTGTATCACAAATTGCATGTAGGGAATTTGCTATATTGTTTTAAAATCAATTTATCTGTCTTATCCATCCACTAGGTGTAAAATATGAAGTTTTTACTTTGTAACCTACAATTTGAAACAGTAAAGGTGTAAAATTCTTAGCACAAAAAAAATTGAATCAGAAAGTTTATTTGCTGTTAATCTCAAACACTGGACAACCTAACCTCAAATTGTTGGACAACTCCATTTAGGTGCTGAAAGTTCACTTGGCATCCACACATGCACAGAAAAAAAACCACTGAAAGTTATTCCAAGTTAAAGATTTGTGAATTCCAGTTTTGTGAATTCCATTTAACTGCTTGCATACATCTTCACTAATTTTCCCCCAGAATTTTTAATATAAATCATTTTTTGTAATATGTTAGTCATAAGATATTTTGCCAGGCAAAATATGCTGGGTATCTTTTGGCAAGCCACAGGAAAGTGAAATCCACATCATTCACACAAGAGTGTATTATCCAACAAGACTACAAAACACTATTATGTGTGGCAGGATATGCTAGCTGATTGTAGCCTTTGCAAATTCAGATGAAATTTTATCAATACAGATCCAAAAATGCAATTTGCTTATTTGCTGGAAAAATAAGCAGATTTATTCAGTTGTCTGTTGTTGTTGTTGTTGTTGTTGTTGTTGTTGTTGTTGTTGTTGTTGTTGTTGTTTAACCTGCATAGGATGTTTGCTGAAATTAAGTTCCCTAGTAGCAGACGAATATATGCATCTTTCACTAAACGCTCACTTGTTAAAAAAGTAAAACTAAAACACCTTTGCCTTGAGAACACCAGCATCCTTTCAAGTAAGTGTGAAATTAAAGTTGCAGCTCTCATTCCCTAAATGAGATCACTAATGTCATGTAGCCATTATCTATTCCTTTATTTTCTTCTAAAAGTGATATAAAAAGAGATTAAACACCAACTTTTGCATGTGAGAACTGTGCTGAGGAGAATATCAGGAAATCATGAAAGGAGGAAAGGAAAACATTCTGCAAAACTCTGGGCCTAGCATGTCATTAGTTATCTAAAAGATGCAGTTTTAGATCTGGTTCTACCCTTTGGAATCTCTTAACACCATCTACAGACTGCTCCAGAAGTTAGGATAGGCACTTAAGTCAGTCACTTTGAATGATGAGTGGGCTCACATGTTTAATTTTTAAATAATTACATTAAAGGGTACCTCATTGTGAGATGAGTACTGCAGTGGTGTTATGCTTCCTTTTCTGCTCAGCACACCAGGGTGTGTGCAGCTGAGGCAGCTCCCATATGCAGCAGTTTGTGCAGAAAGGCACAAACCCAGCACCAGCAGCTCTGTGCCAAACAGGGTACATGTCCCCAGCTATCGTGGTGACATGTCACAGGTGACAGGGCATGGGTCCCAGCTGCTGTTAGAGCTATTGTCCCTGTGACATCCAAGGCTTGACCCAGACAAATCCTCAGAAAGAGCATTCAGATCTACAAATCTCAAGCTGGAGGGAGTGCCTGGGACATTTCACTGAGGTTAGGCCAGATGGTTTTACAGCTTGTAGCAGCTGTGCAGTTGTCAAGAAGCTGTGCCACCAAATGAAAGAACTGCAGGAAGAGGTCAGCAGACTGAGCAGCATCAGAGATGAAAGGAAAGCAGTTGAATGGCTCTTTTCTGAGAGACTGCTGCTTCAAGAGCTCAAACTTCCAAGTGTAGAAGAGAGACAGGCAGAGCCAGTGCCTGTCATGGTGCATGACTTCCCAACCATAAGGGCACAGAAACACCCAAGATTCATAACTGCTCATGGTCAAAATGAACTACAAAAGTCAGAGGGTCTGCAAAAGCTTACAAAATTTTGTAGTAAATTACACACTTAACATGGAAATTGGTTTGTTAGTCCCTGACCTCCTAGCATAAGCACACAGCTTGGGTTTTGGATGACGGGGTAGAGTGAAAGGGGAGAGAGAGATGAATTAAAGAGGGAAGGAGGGAAGGAAGGAGGGAAGGAGGGAAGGAGGGAAGGAGGGAAGGAGGGAAGGAAGGAAGGAAGGAAGGAAGGAAGGAGGAAGGAAGGAAGGAAGGANNNAAGGAAGGAAGGAAGGAAGGAAGGAAGGAAGGAAGGAAGGAAGGAAGGAAGGAAAATCAGTCCTGCCTCTGGTGTAGATCCAGTTGGGGTGTCCAGATAAGTTTTTCCTTCCCTGGAGATAACTTTCCCACTTTCTATGCAAATTAGTCATCATTCAGAGTCTCTTCTTCTAGACCTTTCTGGAAATGGGTTGGAGGGTTTTGGGGCTTTTTGGTGGTCTTACTTCTCCCCTACAGTCCACGTCCAGGTCTCAGCCTCATTCCTAGGCTTGTGCTGCACTGTGTTGTGCTGCACTGTGGTGTGCTACACTGTTGTGCTTATCTCCGGGAACAAGTAAAAGGACTTTTGTCCCAGAAAAATCCTTCTCTACCTCCATATGGCCCCCTTCTCCAAGCATAATCTGTTCTTTCTCACAGCGTGTTACTACCAACATCCTTGGCTGTTATCACCAACAGTCCTTGGTTGATTCCATGGCTCTCTGTCTGCGACATAACATTAGCCCCTTATCTTGTTGGCTTATACAGTGTGGCAAGTGGAAACTCCCATGATGGCAGAGCCTGGAAGTTGGCATCAGGAAGATGGCTTCTGCTACTCCTGAAGACTTGTACCTACAGAATATGTCCACTGTACTCATAGCTGATGAGGAACTGAGGCTACTCTAAAAAGAAAAATCAGAGCCAGTTGAGCTTGGAGCACCAGGAGGGAGTGCAAACTGTTAGTAGTGGGAGATGCCCTGCTGTAAGCATTGGAGTTTCCTACTTCCCGCCTTATCTGTGATGAGGGTGGTTGGAGACATGACTAGGCTGGTGTTGTGGGTTTGAGTTTTTCAAGGAATTTTTCTCCCATCTGTTACCTGACAGGGAGACCTGTGAGGGGAGGGTGTTGCCCAGGAGATAAATGGGCAATACTTAAGAGACAAAAGATGTAGCCAGGGCACTGACACAGCCACCACAGAGGTGGGAGAAGCAGTGTGGTTTCGGTGGTTTCTCAGCTGGGTGTGCTCAATCTTTGCCCGGCTTGAGGGGAGACAGTTTGTGGTGTTGTGTGCTGGGCTGCTGCTGTTCAGAGCATTTGCTGCTGAACTTTTCCTTGCTGTTTCCCCTTACTGCTGGTAAGCCATTGCTTGCAAGAGCAGCGATGTCCCTGTGGGCTGGGACTTTCCAACACCAGCCCCCGCTGGGAGAGACTCCCACCATCTGTGTGGGTGTCTCAGGGAAACCGGACACCCCACCTCCTCCCTCTCCATGGAGGGAGCACCTCCTGGCTGCTTACTGGAGCCTCGGYWGCTGCTGCCATTGCCGGGGATCCCGCACCGGACATGTGCGAGCCAGGGGAAAACCAAAYCCCATCCTACACCTTCCCTCCCTCCCCGAGGCCGTCATTACCCTTGGGGAGACTCAGGGCTCTCATTGGTGCCCTCTGGAGCCGCCGGAGCCAACAGTGTGCCCTGGAGCCGCGGGGGAATCACTGCAGCCTCTGCCTCGCACAAGCCAACAGCGCCCCCTGCCAGATGTGCCCATAACTACACCAAAAAGGGAAATTGCTCAACAGTTGAGAAAAGGTTTCTGGTTTTGTTGCTGTTGTTGGTGTTTGTCTGTCCTTTATTTTACCTATATCTACATCTATATATCTATATCTATATCTATATCTATAT
>JACAXG010000184.1:145822-163965 GCA_018881555.1 Amblyornis subalaris
TATATCTATATCTATATCTATATCTATATCTATATCTATATCTATATCTAATCTATACCTCTATCTATATCTCCTAGTAAAGAACTGTTATTCCTTTTCCCATATCTTTGCCTGAAAGCCCTGGAATTTCAAAGTTATAGTAATTTGGAGGGAAGGGGTCATCTTTTCCATTCCAGGAAGGTTCCCGCCTTCCTTGGCAGACACCTGTCTTTTAAACCAGGACAGTTGGCCAGAGAAGTTGTGGGTGCCCCATCATTGGTAATATTCAAAGTCAGGTTGGATGGGGATTTGAGCAACGTGACGTAGCAAAAAATGTCCCTAGTGGGGGACATGGTGGGGGACAGAAACTAGATAATCCTGGAAGGCCCCTCCCAGACTAAACCAACCTATAGTTTTATGATTGAGTGGCCCTCCATAAATTATATACAACACATTATTATGTCTGCTGTAAAATTTTACTGCTTGGGATGAAGTTATGGCAAGCAGACTGGCAAAATTCAGAATCAAAGTGTGTTCTCTATATCCTTCTGTATAGTAGATGATTTGATTATCATTACTATTGGAAAACACATCTTCCACTCTTGGTGCAGGTTATGGCAGATGTTCATCACACAAGATATTTTATTGTAACGTACTTTGGTTTTATTTGACTATTCTAAAAGCAGAGAGAGATAATGATTCATTTTATATTGTTGAGGTTCATTTTATAGAACTTACCACAAGAAAAGAAATTAATTCCTGTTCTCCAACTACTTTGAACTAATTAATTTCTAGCTAAGGTAAAGTGAACAATATTCAGAGTAGACTACACAGTTACAACAGCTATTAGACRTATATGAAGTAACAAAAAATCCCAACAAACCAGACTTAATCTACTTCCATTAAAATTTAATCAGAAACATACCTTACTCATTTCTGAAGCTAAATTGCTATAGATTGTACCTGTGACCCATCTACTGTATAAAATCTACTAGAGGTTGCATTTATTAAAAATAACCCCTTATTTATGTATTATGTCAGCTGTGATCATTAATGGAGTTTATGAAGTTTTTCAGATGTAAAAACATTTAATGTCTGAAAAATATTTTCCTTTTTTCTTTTTTCCTTAAGATGTGGTAAGTCAAATTTAGTTGTCTAAACACAGTTACCTATTGGCAAGTTAGACAGATACCTGAATTATCCATATGGGGCTGGCAGCTGGAACACAAAAGATGTGTGAAATCATTTCCTCTGAGAGTGGCAGTGAGAAGACAAGCAAGATGAGCCAATGGAGCTCAGAGCATGCATAACTATAGACAGGTGATACCATCAGTCCTTATGTTTTTACTAGTTAGTTACCTTTGCTTTACTTCTTTGTGCTGTAAAACGCTTTGTTACTCCAAGTATGATCACCTGTTTAAAGAATTATCAGCTCCTGGCATCTGCAGGTAACTACTTGCATCTTATTGTTTCTACCATTCTGTTTAGGCAGATGAGCAGTTGCAGGTATTTCAAAATGGCAGTACACCCTCTCGGAGCGCAAGCAATACGAGATGTTACTGCAGACACAGCTGCTGGTTTTAAACTGTAATGCACGGTGTTTGTGTCACAGCGATAATGTTCTTTAGAACATTTCCTTTCAGCTCTCCAGCTCATCAGAATACTTCCCTAACCAGCCTCCAAAAATCGTCATCCGTATCCTTTCCTACACATTTGCAGTATATTTTCTTCCACAGGCAATACAGGATGTAGAGTGTGCAATTAAAAATTCATTGCTTGGGACTGAATTAAGAGAGTGAAATTCACTTGCTGGCTGTTCACACATAACAGGCATCTGGCACTAGGAAGTGTCGTCAGAGTTCATCTGGCTCTATCAAATTGCCTCTTGGACAACTAAAACATTTCTCTTACTATTTCAGGATTGGTCATTCTCTGCATGACATAAATGGCTATTTCATGTAGTATTAAGTCTGTTCTCTGGACCCTGCATTTTCCTCTAGGTTTCTGAATGCCTAAGTACCTTTTTCCTATGTCCTGAATTCTGTGCGAAAATTTGCTACTTCAGGTCTGTTTACTATGAAAAATCAGGTCAGAATTCAGAAGTCATACAAAATTGCAAAGTATGATCCTGACACAAAAAGCATCAATACAAAGAATCTGATTAATGGGAAATTGCTGAGCATAGGTCCAGACCATGTAGAAGTATTTGTTTCACTTCTGTTTTTCATTATAGATTCATGCAAAGCTGAATCCTCAGCTTGATTAACTTGCAAACTGTCTCAAATGCATAGAACAAGAAATGATTTCTTTTTGGTACAAAGGAAAAAGTACTAGATAAAATCTCTGCTGAGCTGGAAAACAGAGACGAATGTGTCTAGAGAAGTGAGAGAACAGGCAGAATTGAAGGTATCCAGGAACAAAAAATGGCACTTATTCATCCAGTTTATAAGAGGGAAAATGGGTTGGATAACTGTATGCCAACCTGAAAATACCTTTCAGATTCTTCAATGAAAGAACAGGAAGGTAAGACTGTGCCTCTGTATAGCACCTAYGGGCTACCTACAGGTGGTTTCTCAGTCAGTCATTGTTCCAGTGTGAATCCAGAGGCATGTAACTGATCATGAATGGTGAAAAGGGTTTAGGCATCTCACACAAGCTTCCAGATTACACTGTAGGTGGTCGGTTACACTTAAAAGTCAAAACCTAAAAAAGTTAACATTATCAGACACAATCATTCATGAAATATTATCATCATCTATACAGCATAGGGAACTGAAAAGTGGTTCATTGGCCCAATTCATTACTGTTTCCAAATCTCTCATCACAGCAGAAAGTAACTATAGTAACTATAAAAGTTATAAAAGTCTTTTAGATTTTGCATGTGATTTCATAATATATGTAATGACTAATTACCTTAAGAAATACATTTAAACACATAAACCTTATTTTATGTGTCTTTATTAAATTTTCTTTCAGAAAACAGCAGTGTTAGGATATAGAGCTATATTTCAATCACAGCAGGACAAACTACTGGTTAGAAAAAGAATCTGCTAGCTAGGGCAAATGATAGGAAGAGAATTGTGAGAAACCAGCGGAAATGTTTGATCGAGAAAATTATGATTAAACAATTCTTTAAAGCTAACTTTTAAATGTCCTTTTCATTAAAAAGAACTTGTGAAGCTCTCCATTTCCATTCATTGTTAGTTCTCATATTTGTCTGAAATATTCCACAAGTTGATACCAGAAGAGAAAAATCACCATGTGTAATGGAGCCATATAGCTGCAGACTACTTCCAGAAGCAAATGTAATACATTTAAAAATATATTTACCCAAAAGCAGCTGTTGAAGGGAAGCTTCAACAAAAATAAACAAAAAAATCTATGCACCATGTTTCTATGCCAAGTGGAAAAGCCATCCCCCCTTTACAGTCATCTGACTTTCTAGGTCTAGAAGTCCTGCCCCTTTTGCCATCACATAACATTTGTTACAGTATAAAAAATATATTTTAAAATATCTTTTAATTTGAAAGATTTAGATAAGTTTAAGTGTGAATGGGAAGAACAAACAAATTAAAAGACAGCTTGGGCTCACTACTTCAGAAGGTTTGTATAAATCCTAACCCATTGCGGGGATGGAAAGCTTAAGACGGGCAGCATGCCACTGAAGAGAGTTGAGGGACATGCACAAAACTGAACATATCTGTGGATAAAGGGTTGACTCCTGAGAGGCCAGCCATGAAACAACTGCTGAACACTGTGCCATGCAAAGAGGGAGTCTGCTCAAGAGGCCCCAGACCCTCAGCTCCAAAACTGCAGAGTGACCATACAAAATTATTGGGGAAACCTCTGGTGTTTATACTGTGCAGCACGATACAGGCATCATTATTAACTATAATGGAAAGCCAAAACAAAAAGACAATATCTTATGAGTTCATATAGGAAAATCACCAATGGAATTCTGAAAACAATTTTATTATTCAGAAGTTACAAATGGGCTAGATATTTAGAAACATACAATGATTAACTGGTTTTGTTGGAAGGGACATTAAAGCCCATGTGGCTTCAACCTCCTTGCCATAGGTAGAGACTTTCCACTAGACCAGCTTGCTCAAAGCACCATCCAATCTGGTCTTGAACACTTCCAGGGATGAGCACAACTTCTCTAGGCAACCTTTTCCAGTGTCTCACCACATTCACAATGGAGAATTTCTTCCTTAGACCTAGTTTAAATCTACCGTTTTTCTGTTTAAAGCCATTCCCCCTAGTTCTACTACTACATGCCCTTTTAAAAGGTCCCTCTCCAGCTTTTGTGTAGTCCCCTTTAGGTACTGAAAARCTGCTAGAAGGTGGTTCATGCCCATCATCAAAAAAAAGAAACTGAAAAACCCCATATTTTCTGTGACCTGGAATACATATACAAAGAGGGGTGTATGTTCTGAATTACAGTTTAGCTCTGAACTTAGCACTAAAAACAAAATTGGATGAAAAAGAAGGTATGAAAAGGAAAAATTAAGGAGAATGAGAGCTTAAAGGTAAAACATCTTGTGGTATTTATTTTGCTGTTTATGGATGCAAAGTTTTCTGGTTACGGATGCAGAAGTGTGTAACATCAAAGGCTATGTTGACTATTTTTTAGTTAGCCAGCTTATGAAAGAAAAAATGGGTATGTAGCAAAGAATGAAAGATGATGAATTCATGTTCATGTAAGTTCCCATCCCTGAGTATATGTTTCATAGGCTTTAAATTTTTAAACCGTGAAACTAAGCAGCTTTTCCCAAGCACTGGGATTTGAGGGTTGAAAAGGTTATTTCTCCATTTTCCTCAACACTGCTGAAAATCAAAACTGTGCAGGCCCTCATCCACAACCAAAATATTATGGACTGTAACAAATTGGAGAGGGATAGAAATTTTTTTACACAACCCACAGCTAATAAGGAGAAGGTTTTTCACTTGCAAACAGAACCAAGTTACTACTGTCAATAGGAAGTGAAAACTTTGAGGTAGACCTGTAGTTTACACAGGAATGAGGTTATAGTGTTGATTTGTAATTTTTGCACGAACATGAATGGACCATCATGACATAATCAGACGGGGAGATTGAAGAATTTTTATAAACAAAATGCCTACATTGGTGAATCCTAATGATGCTCTTCTTAGTGACCAAAGAAGTCTGGTTATATTAAAAAAACAACCCCTGTTGAAAAGACCATTCCTAGAAATTTAATAGCTTGTAGTCCTTCAGGACCAAAATAAAACAATATCCTCCTGGGCACCCTGAAGTTATACCTGACAATTTTGACAACTTGACAGCCTATTTCAGTACGCTCAGAGTAAAAGTGTATCCACTTTATGGTCTTTTCCCCATGGTTACTGTCAGGGTAAATAGCAATCTATTCTTCTTGTGCTGAACCTGTGTTGATACCCTTCAGAGATGCTGCATTTACAGACATAATACATGGATACATACAATACTGCTGAACTAAAGAAAGTTCTGGAGGATGTACACAAGGTTTGTGAAATCTATCAAGCTTTGCATTTTGAAGAGAGTCCAAAATGTTTGGTTTTGGATTTGGGGAGGGTTTTCCTTTATGTGTTGTTTTGTTTGGATTTTTTCTTTTTTTTGTTTTAGGTTACATAAACTTGTACCTTCATCAGAAGCAGGAGGCTTCAAGTTATCCCACCTGGTACAGAGATGCTGACAAAACACCCCAATACACCGGTGATCTCAAGCAGAAAGAAGGCTTTCCTTTGCAGCCTGAGTGCATAAATAAAAACTTCACAAAACAAAAAAATTGCCAAAGTGTTTCAAAATATTCTGTGGGATTTCTTTCAGGGATTCAATTTTCCCCACAACATAGTGATAATAACAACAGATGATCTGTATGGTTACCTCTTTAATTTGGTTTATGATGCAACTCCCTGTAATTTTCTTGATGAGAATGTGACCACTGTCTTGTGGAAGCATGACAAAGGATGGTGACACTGGAATGCAAAACTAATATTTTCATAGCATGCTTCATCATTACATGTGCACACCTACAGTTTTATGATTTCATAGATGCCCCTCAAGATTTTCACTTCTATGACTACATGTGGTATTTGTGAGTTGACAAGATGATTGTTTAAAAGTTAAATGCTTCTCTGTAAACAAAAAGAACAGTCAAAAAAGGGGCCTTATGTTAAATGGAAATGTTAATAGACTCCCCTACAGCTTTTGATAATAGCTTGCAATGTCCATGGTTGGAGATATGACTGGAGAACACTAATCTCTTGCTAGTTTGTTTTGTCTGACAAGGCTAAGATTGTCTTCTACAATGAAACAACTACAGAATCACAGAATCAGCGAATCACCAGGTTGGAAGAGACCTTCAAGATCATCGAGTCCAACCCATGCCCTAACACCTCGACTAAACCATGGCACTGAATGCCACATCCAATCTTTTTTTAAACACATCCAGAGATGGTGACTCCACCACCTCCCCGGGCAGACAATTCCAGTACTTCACCACTCTTTCCCTGAAAATCTTTTTCCTAATATCCAGCCTATATTTCCCCTGGCACAGCTTAAGACTGTGTCCTCTTGTTCTATCAGTTGCTGCCTGAAGAAAGAGACCAACCCCCACCTGACTACAGCCACCTTTCAGGAAGTTGTACAGAGTGATAAGGTCACCTCTGAGTCTTCTCTTCTCCAGGCTAAACAACCCCAGCTCCCTCAGTCATTCCTCATAGGGTTTGTGTTCCAAGCCCCTCACCAGCCTTGTCACCCTCCTTTGGACGCATTTGAGCATCTCAATGTCCTTCCTGAACTGAGGGGCCCAGAACTGGACACAATACTCCAGGTGCGGCCTAACCAGTGCCAAGTATAGGGGAAGAATTACCTCCCTGGTCCTGCTGGCCGCACTGTTCCTGATACAGGCCAGGATGCCATTGGCCTTCTTGGCCATGAGGGCACACTGCTGGCTCATGTTCAGTCGGCTCTCAGCCAGTACCCCCAGGTCCCTCTCTGCCTGGGCACTGTCCAGCCACACCATCCCCAGCTTGTAGCGTTGCAGGGGGTTATTGTGGCCAAAATGCAGGACTCTGCACTTGGACTTATTGAACTTCATCTTATTGGATTCTGCCCGTCCATCCAGTTGTTCCAAGTCTCTCTGCAGAGCCCGTCTACCTTCCAACAGATCAACACACGGTCCCAGCTTAGTGTCGTCTGCAAATTTGCTAATGAAAGACTCAACACCCTTGTCCATGTCATCAATAAAAATATTGAACAAAACTGGGCCCAGCACAGACCCCTGAGGAACACCACTAGTGACTGGCTGCCAGCTGGATGCAGCACCGTTCACTGCCTGGATGAATGAGGAGAGAGAAGTGGATATTGTTTATTTCAACTTCAGCAAGGCTTTCTGTGGTAGTTTGACCCGGTATGGAGAGAATCTGATTGGTTAAAACAGGGGATGTACCATTGTTTAAGCCACTTGATATTCAGGAAACGCCTCTGTGGATGTATGTTTTAAAAAACCACCCAGGAAGTGGTGTACACTTGTTCCCCTGCCGCACCCAGGGGCAGCAGCGGCCCCCTGGGCCTGGGGCCCATGGCCCRGGGCCCAGCGGGGAGGGCCCAGCCCCCCCACTGGCCTGCTCCGCCTGGACCCGAGAGAGACCTGGCCTGTTGCCATCTGGACCACAGAGGAGCCGAGCCAAACAGAAGCTGAGAGGAGCAGAGATTGCAGTAGAAAACTGTCCTCCTTTTCCTGTCAGAGGTGGATGTGGTGAGATCAAAGGGTGACATTGCGGAGATAAGGTGGATTCCGTGAACTATAGCTAATTAGGCAGTTAATAAAACTGCTGCAAACAGCTGTAAGCTGCCAGCACAAGCGGCTTGGCTCAGGGGGAGAGACTGCCCCCCCCCCTTTTCGCCGATAGAGATGCAGCCGTATGACCCGGAGAGAGAGATCAGCTGAATTTTATCTGATGTGAACATGTGAACTCCATAAAATTCTCCTGCACTCATGTTTTACAAATATTAACCTCTCTTCCAAGTTAGAGAGAAAGGAAGGCAAGTAACGTGAAGGGACTAAATGTGGTGACCAGTAGCTTAACAGAAGAGAAACAGGAAATACCAGAGGAGAAGCCATTTTACCAGCATCGGGATTCTCCTTTCTGTAAGCTGTGGAGTGATCTGTAATAGAGCCAAACTAATTTTCTCTGTAATTCACAAAGTACAGACATGGGGGGGATCTGGAATTCACAGCCTGAGAATAAGAACATTTTATGTTGTGAGCAGATGAAATTGCAGCTTCTGGAGATTATGAATGAAAGAAAGAGAGGCTGTACTACTGGTACCTTTAAGCTGGAATGACTTGTCCTTAAAAAAAGCTTAACCCCATTGGACTTTTCTTGTGACCCACGAACCGCAAGCGTATTGTGGGAGAGGAAGGAGTCACCATTGCAGAAATCTGGGTGGGCTGTGGTGTTCTCCTGAAGGTTTGGAACCACACTGAAGACACTCTGTAGGGAGTTATCTTCCGTGAGATGGATCCCATGGCACAGTAGAAARAACTCTTTATCCCGTGAGGTGGCAACAAGAACTCTTAATCAAAAAGATCAGAATCTCATGTTTTATGTCCTTTGCATGATCATTGAGAAAGACTGAGATGTATTGGGAGGAGAATGGTATTTGTGTATTATGTCTTAATATTTTTATTATTATTATTCTTTCTATTCTTAGTAGTATTAGTGAATAAAACTATTTTACCATATTTCAAGCTTGCAGCCTTGTTTCTGCCATCTTATATCCTCTGAAGAATATAATCATGGGAGTCTGGGGTCTTCCCTCAGGCTCTAACCATGACACTTTCAAAACTGTATCTCTTAACATCCTCAAAGGCAGACTCAGGAAGTGTAGATTGGATGAGTGGACAGTGAGATGGATTGAGAACTGACTGGAAGGCAGATCCCAGAGTGTCACAATCAGTGAGACAGGATCTGTTTGGAGGCCTGTCAGTAGTGGTGTCCCCCAAGGTTCCATACTGGACYCAGCGTTGTTTAATTTATCCATCCAACAGAGACCTCCTCATCAAGCTCACTGACAACACAAAGCTGGGAGGAGTGGCCGATATGCCAGAGGGCTGTGCAGCCCTTCAGAAGGACCTTGACAGGGTGGAGAGATGGGCAGAAAGGAACTGTCTAAAATTCCACAAAGGCAACAGCAGGGTCCTGCACTTGGGGAAGAATAACCCCATGCACCAGTACCAGCTGAGGGCTGACCTGCTGGAAAGCAGCTCTGTGGAGAAGAACCTGGGGGTCAAAAAGTTGTCCATGAGCCAGCAGTGTGACCTTGTGGCCAAAAAGGCCAAAGGCATCCTGGAGTGCTTTAGGAAGAACTTTGCCAGCTCCCTCAATTGAGGGAGGTGATCCTGCCCTTCTACTCAGCCCTAGTGAGGCAACATCTGGGGTGCTGTGTTCAGTTCTGGGCTCCTCAGTATAGGAGAGACACGGAGCTTCTGGAGCAGGTCCAGCAGAGGGCAACAAAAATTATTAAGGAACTGAAACATTTCTCTTAAGCTGAGGGAGCTGGGCCTGTTCCGATTAAAGAAGAGACGACTGAGACGGGACCTCATCAATGTCTATTAGTATCTGAAGGGAGGATGTCATGAGGATGGAGCCAGGCTCTGGTTGGTGGTGCTGAGCAATAGGACAAGAGGCAAGAGGCAGAAACTGATGCACTGGAAGTTCCACCTGAATATGAGGAAGAACTTCTTTACTGTGCCAGTGACCATGCATGGGAACAAATTGCCCAGCRAGGTTGTGGAGTCTCCCTCACTGGAGAGATTCCAGAACTGTCTGGACACAATCCTATGCCATGTGCTCTAGGATGACTCTGCTTGAGCAGGGTACCCACTGTGGTACCTTCCAACCTCACCCATTCTGTGATTCTCTGTTAGTTTTGCTGGCAACTGCTGTGTCATCTCTATAAACATCCTTTTATCCTATCTGGGGAGGAAATATAGAAGCACTTTTATGGTAACCAGCTTATTTAAGCTTAATAAAATCAACATGGTTGTGATCAATGATATAGCAAAGTGTGTATGTGAGTGGTGAAACTGAAAGCTTTTGCTAAGTGGGTGCATCACTGGAAGCTTAGTAGCCTGCACATTTTTTGAAGAGTTACAAAGCGTCACAACTTGAATCAAAAGCAAAATCCATGRGGTTATTTAAGAACCAAGTTTTATCCTTAACAGGACACATGAAATCTTGACAAGACTTGGTTCTTTTAAGAAGCGTCTGAAGATACTACTAAACCTCCATATGGATATCTGTTCTGTACAAATTCTTCTAGGCATGTAGTGCCTTTTTAGGCAAAGAAGTGGCCATTTTTTTGCCTGACACAAAAGCCAACTATATGCATACTGGTGGGGGGAGGAAAGCGAAGATCATTGAGAAATATGAAGAGATGAGCTGGATACATCTGTCTGTGTGAACTGCGTTAAGTAAAGCCCCTGAAAGATTTATTTCTGCTCTCAGGTTAACTGTTTTAGTCAACGCACAATGATCAGCACATTCTTGTTCTAGAGACTAGTCAAAGGCAGAGTATAGCCCACAGGCAAATGCTTCCCAGAAAACTGTCAGGAAATGATCTTTCATATGGCTGTCTGTCATCTGTAAGAGCTGTATATATTCCCTCATACAGCAGCTGTTGTGAAAATCCAGTGCCCTGCACTTTTTCCACAGTGAAGGAACGGTTATAATCAGTTTATACAACCTTACTGCTGGGGAATTCATCAAACAAAAACTGTCTTTGCTGAGCATCAGTTTAAATTTCACACCCATGTTAATCAACAAAACCTTTTCTTGGAAAAACAGCATGGCATTCAAGCCCGCTACCCTGGGCCTTCAGAGCAGAGTGTTGCCTAAACCTGATTAAAGATGTCATCCAGCACAGTCAATTCCTGCTGTCTATATGTGTCTTTATAAAACCAGCTTATGCAAAAGGGTGTACTCATTATGTCTTATCTGCAACTGAGAAGCAACTTGATTAATGCATGGTATGAGTAAGAATTGCTGCTTTGGCTTAGAAGTCAGTTCTCCTCTGTGGTATCCAGCTGGATGAAAATAGTTGCCAACAGATAGTTGACCAAAGCCATGAGCAGCTACCTTTGTCATTCCATGGTTGGACCCATCTTGCAGCAAACATACAGCAGAGTGTTGTGCCTGTATAATCCTCTCCATTCCCAACTAAGAACATGCCCAGGGATGCAGACTCTGACAGGTAAAAGTAGGATCATCTCGGTGGTTTTCCTTGATGCTGGTCTTCTTCAGGACCACTACAAACAAATTCAGCTTGAATTCAGCATTCTTTCAAGAAATTTGGAATATAAACTCATCTTTTTAAAAATRTATCTCCTTTTCTAGTAGCAGGAGGGCCTCTTTCTTTGATTTTCCCATTTATTTTGCACCATCCAACATTTGTTGTTCCATTTCACCTTGTCTTCATAAGTCTGCTTCTTGATGCTACTTGAACTTTGTCTTCTAATGGATTTAGGCTGGATTTCCCTCCAGAATATTGTGTTTTGGTTTTAAATACTTTTCAAGTAGTCTTTTTGGACTTTTCCTTTTTGTCCCTATATGCAGACATTCATGTGACATTGCCTTTTGTATATGGCAGAGTCAAAAATGGCAGTCCTTGGGAAGCAAAGGAAGACAGGGTATGCCTGTCTCTTAACTAGGAAAGGTGAGTGACTTCTAGCCCGAAGTGGTCATGTGAACATAAACCTGAGTGTAATGCTATAATCGCTTTCTTACCATGCCTGGAAGCTGTCCTTTAACTACTCACCAGGCACTTTGTGTATCATCTAATATCCCAGTCTTTAATGAGTACAAATGCTACACTCAGTCTTTGTCTCTGCTACTTCTGCCTGASAGATTAAATGCTTTTCATTCTGATGAAAATTAAAATACAGCAAGGAAGGGAAAATAAATCGATAATGCCCAAAACCCATACCCATGCTGAGAGAGAGATAGCCTCAGTGCTTTCGTGCATTTATGGAAATGCATCTTGTGGGTCTGCTCCCTAGCCCTAGTGAGGAATTGTGGTTATTAATTATAAAGAAAATTTGTTATTATTTCTAGAAATTATCCTGCCTATTCTTCACTTTCGGGTTGGATTAAAGTGTTTTAATCACGGAGCTTTTGTCATATTTTACTTCCTTTCAGGTGTTTATGAAGTTAACACAGAAGGCACTAAGGAAACATTGAAGTATGCTTTGAATTCTAGTCAGTCCAGATCTCCAGTCTTGTTTACCTATCCAAATGGTATTTCAATACATTTTCAGGAAGACTTATAAAATATCTAACATGAACTAATTGAAATATAGTTATAAAAAATGTGATTACAGTCTTTTAGAAAATAAGTAGTTGTCGGAAAAAGAATGGGGGCAAAATTGAAGAAAACTGGAAAGTTACATTCTAATAGACAAAAATTGCAGTCAGCAAGCCTGACATCCCACACACAATACATGCTAAGGGGGGATGGAACGGAGGATGGAGCTGAGTGGAAAGTTATACAGTAATATACAGTTATAACAGTATGGAAATTACAGGGGGAAGTGCAGTTGCTACTCCCTGGAGGGAATGCGATCAGCATGCCTGACTTCCCACACACAATACGAGCTGAGAGGGACTAAATGGAGGGTGGAGTAGAACACAGACACCACCACCAGGCTCTGTTGAAATCCTTGCAATGGAGGGAACTTAGTGGTGTCTTGTAGCTGATAAGACACATAGCAGCTGTCAACCAAGGAAGAAAATAGATGTCTTGCTGTTGAACCAGCAACCGTGGTGAAGTCACAGATATAATACTGACAGACACCCAAAATTACCCACCTCCAAGGTAGAACCACTCCTCACAGACCATTAAAATATTTTAATGACTATATCTTGGAATTTTACATCAATCAGTGACAAAGGTATGTATGACTAGAGTCACTCAAGCTGCACAAAAATGTAAAGAAATAATATAAATATGTTAAGGATGGGGAGATGTTAGGCAAGACTTCATCATAACTTCTGGGATCAGTGGACGAGCTGAACCTGTTTTCTCCCCCATATAGATATCCATTGGGTAAGAACTGTATTCTATTCATGCTGAATGATTATCTTGAGATAGCTTTCATTGGTGATTAGAGCTTGCTTCCATATTGCTTCGAATATGTTTTTGCAGTCAGTTTCTATCACCAGCAATCTTCAAACCTTAATCTGTCACGATTTCCTGTTATCAGTGTGTTTATTGATAAAGAATGTTATCCCATAAACTGTTAATGTGATTCCAGCACTGGCGGTTGCTGGCAGTGGGTAACATGCTCGATTGTGGAGGACTGGGAGAGGGTCTCTCTTATGCTGTTGGCATGTGTCCCTGAACACATTAGGCAAACCTCCCCCTGATCCAGTGGACTGCTCATCGGAGAGTCCCCATAACAGGACACTGACAGACTGGTTGGGCTCCAGCGTCTCTGTTTTCCTGTGGTGCTGACAGACAAATCAAACAGAAAAGGTTTGAGAAAATCTGCCCTTTCACATGGCAGTAGTTATTACTAATCATAGAATCATTTAGGTTGGAAACTACCTCTAAGACCATCGAGTCCAGCCATTAACCCAGCATTGTCAAGTCCACCACTAAACCATTTCCCAAGTGYCATATCTACACATCTTTTAAATACCTCCAGGGATGGTGACTCAACCATTTCCCTGGGCAGACTGTTCAGATTATTGTAGTCCTTTTGGTGAAGAAATTTTTTACTAATATTCAATCTAAGCCTCCCCTGGCACAACCTGAGGCCATGTCTGAGATTGCTTTGTTTCAGGAAACCCCCTTGTGCAGTACACTGGAGCACTCTGCTGCACATCATGCTGGCACCAGAGCAGCTCATGTCAGCGACTTATTATGTTTACAAACAGAAATGATAGCAGAGTTATAACTCTTCTGACATTATAAGCATTCACAAGGCATTATAATCAAGGTTTTTAAATTGACATATTTGCATATATACAGAATATTCATTTACAAAGTGACACTTTCAATCTTACCAATTAAAAGCACTTGTACATATATATAAGAATAATAGAACTCAAATTGACCTGTATGAAAAAGTCTTTGTAATATAAAATATAACCCCCAAAACAGTGTTACGTTACAGTATACTGGTGCACACATCTATTATGGTTAGTTACATTTTTAATTATTTATTATTTTGTAGTCATTTTTTATAATAAAAATGAAATTAAAAAATACTCAGACTCAACTATCTGAGTTATAAAATAAATGTCATGAATATTCTTATTTAGTTGTTTCCATTTCCCAGTCATTGTTGAAATTTTAAATTCATGATGGAACAATCAAATGCAATAAACTAGAACTGTGTGATCCTATGGTCTACTCTCCAGTGGCTTAGAAAAAAACAATGAAAATCACTGAAAATGAGGTTATAGATATAAGCTCAAATTTTTTACTAAAGGATGCTACATTCTCAGCTCCCTTTCTGCTTATGTTTCTGTTTTCTTTACAGAAAGAACCCCAATGTTCCTCCATAGCTGTTTACGATAATAGTTATTATTCCGCCCTGCCAGACAGAACTAATATCCTTTTCAGAATATCACAAGTGTAGCATAACCACCATAATAATTCTGTGATGGTAATTATTTTATTCACAGGCAAAAACTTTTCTATCTAGATAAACATTAAATAATCAAGATACTATTTTCCTGCATCTTGGTGTAAGTTTTTTGGAAAACAAAGGCTTAACATCGACTATGTTAGGGTTCTCATTTCACAGATAATCTTCATAGCTTTTTTCAGTTTAGTAACCAGCTTCTATCAGCCATGTTATATTTTCAGCTAATATTTATGCCTTTCTGTATAGATTCTGTTTGTGACTATTGCCATATAAATATCTGAAAACCTCCCTTAGTATTCTTCCCTAAATTCTTCTTGTCCATGATGAATTTTAAAAAAACTTAACAATAGCAGATATGTGAAAATCTATCGTGTTGTCTCATTGTATTCCTAGTTTTGCGTATTTTCCTGTCTATGACTATCTGTTATATCTTATACTTAGATTTTAAATTCTCTCAGGCTGGGARTATCTTTATTCTGTATCTCTGTTTTGACTAGTATAAAAAATTCTGTTTCATAATTTTATCAAGAATCTATTATTAGTCTAATTCATATGTTAACCATATAATTAAAATGTCACTAGTAAAACAAGCAAAGTTCATCAGAGTCTAAAGCAACCCCAGAAAAGTTCTGTAGCCCTGCTCTCTCAAGACAGTGAAAAGTCTAAGTCTTTTGAATCATTAGTGTGAACATTATTCCTTACTGGGCTACACTCTGAATATATGAAAATAATTTTGGAAGGAAGAAAAAAAAGAGTAAGAATTACTCTATGACTAATGTGCTAAGACAGTAGATAGGCTATGCTTTGAGTTCTTTCAGAAAAGCTTTAATTTTCCTAGATTCCTAAGTTTCAGCATGTGTCTGAGGTACTTTCAGCAGTGCAGTTTTCCTTGGTCATAGTTTCAGTAGATCAGTATAGATGTACCTATGGCCCATATCGCTGCACCATTTTTAGAGCTACCTGACTGGTAAATCTTAAAAGTGCTGGTCTGGACCTAATGGTGTATTTATGAACATTGTTATTCATGTGACATTGGGATGGTATTCATCTGACAAACAGTGTCTGCATCTCAACCAATCACTTAAGCTTCACCTAAGAGGGATGTTTGAACTAGATGATCTTTAAGGCCCCTTCCAACCCAGACCATTCTATAATTCTGTGAACTGTCATATTTAAAGTTATTCAGCTTTCCTAATAAGGACATCTACCTTAGAACAAACTAAAGTGTGCTTCTGGAATGCCCATTTGTTTGAATTGGCCGTAAGAAGGACTTGGGATGACTACGTCGTAAAAGTGTCCACATTGCAGATACCTCAGAGAAATTATACCTTAAAACTGTTGGACAGCTCCAATGTTAGATGGTTTAACCCAAACATCAGACAGCTATATTAAATTCTTTACTTATACATTTCTTAAATATCTCTGTCTCACATTTGTGCTTATGAGTGTGTTCTACTCCAGTCTGCTGGCATCATATACCAAGGAACCCAGTCCTTTTTTTTGAAGTGATGTACTTGACACCACTATGTATCTGTAGCTGAAAAGAATATTTTCTTGTCAGTGTTGTTAATATTTAAGTATGTTATTGTAAACATTTATAGATGAAAAACTAAATCCCAAATTTTCTACTTTCCAAACCAGGAGGCTCAAAACCCCAGTTTTCTTAGCCTTGCCTTCTCTTCTCTTCTCTTCTCTTCTCTTCTCTTCTCTTCTCTTCTCTTCTCTTCTCTTCTCTTCTCTTCTCTTCTCTTCTATTTTCTCTTCTCTTCTCTTCTCTTCTCTCTTCTCTTCTCTTCTCTTCTCTCTTCTCTTCTCTTCTCTTCTCTTCTCTTCTCTTCTCCTCTTCTCTTCTCTTCTCTTCTCTTCTCTTCTCTTCTCTTCTCTTCTCTTCTCTTCTCTTCTCTTTTCTCTCTTCTGAAATTGGCTATATTAAAGGTGAATATTCTCGCTTTTATTGAATTCTAAAAACCTTATTTGTTAAATAATGAGTAAAATTGCTTTTCAAGCCTTTTTTTAAATTTTTTTTCTCAATCTCTAACACATAAATATTTGACCCATGACCTAGGTGCTGTAAATAGCTCCCAAGACAATCAGTTTCACTCTATTTGTGGTATTGCATTCCTGTCTCCCAGCTCACATTTTTGTGAGCTGTGTTCAATATTATAGGTGGTAGGTGTTTGGGCACTTACTGACAGAAGATGTGACATCCACAATTCTGGTCACATTCTTCCTCATGAACTTCTACAGTATTTGCTTCAGGAACTGTATCCAACACAAGAAAGGAGCAGACACTAGTATGTGTATGAAAGTTGGATGTACAGTGTAGGTGCTGAATACCTTGTAGTCGTGTAGAGTGGGAGAAAATTACTGAAACTCCTGTTCAAGGAAATAGAGATGAGGTGGTGGAGGGATATGGCACACACCACAGAGACAATTTTAATTTCTTATTTTGTTTACAAAACATAAGAACTAGTTTTGCTAAACTATTCCTCATTCAGAAAAATAAGAAGATAAAATCCTGTTTCTGGCTTTCATTTTTTCGAGGTCTCACAGCATTTAGCTGTCTTCTAAAGCTGGGTCATCATTTTTCACTTGCAGTCTGCTTGTTTTAATAAGTTATTTGCTGGAAAAGGAAAGCTTGAGAAAAGAAAACAAATTTTCAAAARCAGAATGGAAAATGCTAGGCAGACTTTTCAATTGTCTTACATTGCATGACTTTAAGTGATTCTGTGGGGTTGTTTTGGTCTCAGCTATGATTTCTGAATGTGTATAATGCTTACAGCTTCCTTCTAGACATATTCCAATCTATGTTGTTAGAGTTGCTTCACTTCTGCTTTCTGAACTCTCCTAAAGCATACCATTTTCACTGCCTTTCCTGCTACAATTCTACAATTAAAACGTTTTCTTGAAATTGTACTGGCTCCACTAGGGTAATTTTTTTATCATGCAGTCATTGTCTGCTCTTTTCATAGTTTCCTCTTTATTCCTTGCATTTTTCACCTCACTCTCTTGTAATCAATCAGTACTGCTGTCTTTCCCCATCCTATTCCATTACTTCAAGCCATTTTTCCTTCTCTCTCACAAGCTAAGTGTATAAAACATCATTTGTCTTTTCTATCTCTTGCCAAAAAAATATTTGCAGCGTTTCACTGGAAAAAGATTCCCCATGTCTGGGCATTTTCTTTTGTAATCTTTTCTCACTCAAGAAAGCCTCACTACATACATCCAAGGACTATATGAGCAAAAATTTATGTGAGCAAGGTCAGTCACTCAATGCTTTGTGATATTCTTGGAATTCATATATTTTTGTACGCTTTAAAATGTCTCTTGCACCTCATTTAAGTTTTATATTAATACACTGAAGAAAATATAGGGAGGCACTCATGTATTAACAAAGGTCATTAGGTGTCCTTATGACAATTTGTCACAGGGACAGGGAAGGGAAGGTTTGGGAAGGTTTGGGAAAGGAAAGGAAAGGAAAGGAAAGGAAAGGAAAGG
>JACAXG010000184.1:170881-205657 GCA_018881555.1 Amblyornis subalaris
TCTTCTCTTCTCTTCTCTTCTCTTCTCTTCTCTTCTCTTCTCTTCTCTCTTCTCTTCTCTTCTCTTCTCTTCTCTTCTCTTCTCTTCTCTTCTCTTTTTTCTCTTCCCTTTTCTCCTTTTCTCCTTTTCTCTTCTTTCCATCTCAGCAGTAGTTTAATGATTATATTAAAAATAAACCAGCATCCTTCTTGTCCTTCTTTCAGTAATGTGGTGTGTTGTTGGTTTGGGTTTTTTTACCTCCTAGTTCAATAAACATCCTGTGACCATATCTCGTATGCTTGAAAGAGAAATGTAATGTTTCTCCCTAGTAGGATATTGGTTGATTTAGACTTCTACCTTCTGTTAATTGCCAAGATTAAGGGTCTCCTGTATATGTTAAGAAACAGATGTTTAAGTTCTTGGCTCACAACCAACCAAAATTTAGCTACCTGAAAGTTACACTGAGAGGAGCAGAAGCTAAGCACTCAAGTTTCCTATAAGGTAACAGAGAGAAATACTTAGAAGAACTTGCAGAACATGTACCACTGTCAAGTGTTATGAATTTTGGTTTTTCTGTCTTATCTCTGCACTTTTATGTATATAATAATCGAACAGTTTATAATCCTAGTTTAGAATATCATTTTTCTAACTGTTAGGTATCTAACGCTGCATAGGAAGAGTCTGTAGGAAGGTCATGATGAGTAACGCTTGTCATGCATGCCTCTTTTTCCATCTACTAGGTGATTACTTCACATACATTGCTAGAATGACGACCAAGATAAGCAACAAGTAACCTAGTGCTATTTGAAAAAAAGAAAAATTGAAAATAAACGTAGTTTTAAATAAGTATGTGTGTATGTATTTATTTATTTGTTTTATTTTGGTTTTGCACAAACAGCTCACCTAAATTTAGACATCTGTGATGAAAAGATCTGAGGGAGCTGGTTAGGTCTTTATTGACAGTGKATGTATGGACACTTTATGACATAGGTCATGATAGTTTCAAACGTCTATTTCAGATTAGATGTGTTATGTGTTAAAACTGCGTGTTTCTATCCATCTCTCTGTAAAGGATCCTTAGAGTGATTATCTCAGACCAAGGTATCTACTCCACAGAAACTTACTTTCATGTCACCCACCTTCTCTGTAGTCATTGCAAATGTACATATACTCAGATCCTGCTCAACAGCAAACGACAAAAAAGGATTTGGTTTTGTTTTGTTGTGAGGGTTATTTGTTTTTTGTAATAGTGGTCAAGCACCCTTAACAGATTACAGTACTCTTTTCTCAACAGTAAAAATCTCAGAATGTGGAGAGAAATTTTAGAAAAGAGGAATCTTGGATGTAGCTGTAAAAGACAGCAAATAAGTGAGATGATTGTAAAAAGGCCTCACCTCAGCCACTGAACAATGCTGAAATCAAGTTATGGTGGTAAAAAGATTGAGCTTCAGAGAAGCACTAGCTGCCATGAGGACATTCAAGGAATTTGGGCTAAATTTCTTATTTCAAACTACACAATGCCTTAAAAAATGCGGACAAAACCCCCTGCTAGAGGCTACTAGAAGCAGCTTACTAATTGGATGATCACATGGTTACGTACATTATGTGTTTATAGGACGTTGTATGTCAGTCTAAGTGAAAATAATGTATTGTATATTACAGACAAGAGTGTTCTTAAGCTTAAATTAATTTTCATTATGTTCTTCTTCTTTTCTCTGCATTACCTATGCAAACTAAGTATATAATTAAGACCACTGAGTTCTTCTGAATCAGTAAACTCTTGTTTTCTATGTGCAAAATTTAAAGCACAGAGGGTGTTGAGAAGGAGGAGAGATAAAAGTAATACTACAACATAAATTACAGATTGGAAATTTTCCTGATGGCAAATTTTTCCCTTGGAGCTTTTACTGAGTTTCCACACATCCTTGATCAATTTTTTTAATACCAGTTTACCAGTACACATATCACAGATAGGATTTAGACCCCTGCTCTCCTCAGTGCTAAATTACACAAAAGCAAAACATACTTTTCAGCAATAATATAGCCAAAGAATAAATTAGACCACATTCTGAAAAATAAACCTCTTAGAAAAATCACAGCTTGAAAAATCACAAATTGAAATTACTTGATAGCTACCTGAATGCTATGTCTGTATGCAGAAGAATGAATGAASGGGTTTGCTCCAGCTTTGGAGTGGGAGACTCCTGATGTTGCTTGTTGCACACTCCTCTCCTTCTACCCTTCAATCTCAGCTGACCTTCTTTCTTAAAAACAGGAAGAGGGCAACTCTCCTTCTGAACTTTCACCTGTCAGGTGTGACAAACTGCAAAGATGCAATAAAAAACTTAGTCTTCTGAGGTTACCAATCCTCAAGTTTAAATGTAACAAATTATAACAAATTACCCTTCTCTCAAAACGTGTCCTTAATAACATTTTCTAGATGGAAAATGTTTTAAAACCTTGAAGATGACATCTTCTAATGTCAAATTTAATAAAGCTGGCATGACTACCTTATAATCATAGAAGATAATTAAGTTAATTGTAGTACCTGAACTAATTAGTTCCAAGTTCCCTCCCTTATTATATATAAAACTTTCAGGACATGTTTTTAAATCAAATAAAATAGACAGGGCTTAGCCTAATTTCCTGTATTATACACTGTGTTTTCTTGTTGTTTTTTTTATCATAAATACCTATATAGCCATTTAATTAAAGAATGTGTTTTCGTTCCAAGGTTAGATGTGTGAACTCAGTAGTCTCTGAGTCTTTTACTACTCTGTGTCCTGTATTTCTAAAATATTTCTGGATAAATAGACAAAAACCTTCTTCTTAAAAAACAAACAAACATAGAGAAACACCAATAAAGGTCTCAATATTTCTGAAAACTTTCCAGATAAAAATAATTCTCTTAGAATAAGTGCATGAGAGGAATTTTTGTGCAATATTACTTTGGTGAAATGTTGGGGTTTTTTTGCACTTGTTGCTCCACATCATTGCATGTTTAGTTTGCTAACCATGTAAGTGGATTCCAGCAGCATAGAGTTAGGAATGAAATCTCAAACAATGTCAAGCCTTTGTATTACTACCCACTTTACTGGTTTTCAGTCTATATTCTTGGAATTTACAAGAGTCTAATGTGCTAGTCTGTGAAAGACAACTAGTCAAAAAGATACAGTGTTACGAGTAAGACAGTAGGAGACTATTTAAAGGTACCATATTCCAAAATAAAATCAGGGATTCTGTGATCAAGAAGTCTCTTAAACGTGAGAAAGTGGATAAGGAAGGAAGGAAGTTAGAAAGAAGCTTAACACAGAATAATATAGCAATCTAGGAAGCAAGAACATATGTGTAACTTTGTCTATATTTTTTCCCCACTTACCTTCCATATACTAGTTTGATTCCAAATTTTGGGCTCTAAAAGTCAGAAAGAATGCCCATGCTACAGAGAACACTACAAAGTGACTGGGATTCCCTTGGTCCTACTGAGGGAATATATCTGCAGAGCTCAGAGGAGGGCAGTCCTAGTTCTGGGGATTTTTGGTTTAACTAACTGGCTCAGAGTAAATAGTGTATACTCTGTCATTACGATGTAAAGATATCGCAATTGTTGCTTATTTTGGTTCTATAATATAAATTATTTCAGAAAAAAACCCCAACAGCATAGCCTCTTAGTGTAGCACAGTACCAGCTTTGTGTAGCACTATAATGGCACAGGCATATAGAAAGCTCTAAGGCAAAATTAGTTACCCCTAAGAGTACAATAGACCTGATTCATATGCTACACTCGTGCAATGGAGAAAATAAAGGAAAACCTCTGCAGATTCTAATAAATTGAAGACTGACAGGCAGTTTCCAGGCTTTGGAAGACTTCTATTTGTGTGATTATATAGCTGGAAAAGATCTGGAGAACATATTTATCTTATGCCAACAAGCATTCTCCCAGACATTCATCTGGGAAGTGTTGAGGATTTAACACAGGATGAGGACTATTGCTAAAAGGGTTGCTGCCATGTGGCTACCTTGTGTTGCTGCGCAAGGAAGTTTAATAATGGGCTGTTTGAGTAGTTTGACCTCTAGGCTAGTAAGTTGACAGCATTTATTTTTATAGATGAAAACAGAGTGATTTCTTTGTAAGAAATCCTACTGAAGACGATAATTTTTCCTAAGTCTATGACCATCGTGCAGAGGTGGTTCAGATAAGCTACTTCTAGCTAGTCACTTGTAGCAYGTTTTTCACGTGCTGCTTTTGCTGCCTCTTTGCCTCATTCACATCTGCTTTTTCCCCTCCTGTTTGCCTCCTGTTTCTGAAGTTAGATGATGTGACTTTGTCATGATTCTTTCAATAAGGCTCTCCCTTCTGATAATTGAAGGGAAAACAAGAGGGAACACATAGGTGGCACAGTGGAACACTTGTGTCTCCATGTGAGGACAAAACCTTATAGGGACAACAGTGCAAAAAAAAGGGGCAAGTTTCCCACCGTTTATTTTGGTCTGAATCTCTCTCATAAGATGCGAAAGAACTGTACAGTTCCCTCCATCCAGTTTCAGTGGAAAGAGGTGGAATAGGAATCCATAAAGCCCATGTAATTAACAGTAAAAGTCACATCAAATATGTACACTTAAAATGTCAGAGTGACCCTAGCCAAGTGTATTATCTGGATTTTAGTACAAGATTGCTCTCCAACTTACAATACTGCATCTCCAAGGTGATAGTGTATGTGCATATGATTGTGGGTGTATTACACTTTCCTTGCATCTAGTATGAAGGAAAGCAATCAATCTGTAAAGACAAACACTTCCTTATTTGTTCATATGTGGGAAGTGAGCAAACTAGAACATCATGTTCCCTTGCTCAAATCTATGTAAAAGGAAGTTAAATGCCTTTGGAACAGCTAAGAAAAATTAAAAAAAAAAAAAAAAGAAGAAAGAACAAGAAGCAGAAATCACTTCTTTGGCTCTGTTTTGAATCAGGCTTGGCATTCAGAGAAGATGCTGGGGCAGCTGCTGCAGGAAACCAGGCAGGAACAGTTAAAGTATTGTATAAAAGAGAAGAAAATGACTTCTAGTTAAAAAATGCAAAGCCATAGCCATTGGTAATATACATGGAAATGTGCTTGGCAATAGCTGCAGAACGAGGGACTGAATGCAGATGGCTAAATGGCAGCGTTAGCAGAATCTTCCCCCACCATGCTCTCTAGGGCAAAACACATTCTTGAGATTCACGCCTTGTACCCATATTGTCCAGGGAGTTCATGTTCTGAGATTGCCACTGTAGCTTGAATGGGACAGTAATGTTACCTTTTATGGTAATGGGTATATTAAATATGTAAATAACACACAACAGTAGTGTCTAGTGATTAAATTGATAGAACATATGTATTATTGTTATAGTTCATAGCTATATATAACCAAAAAAATCTCCATTCAGGAGAGCTGAAGGTGACAAATTCAGACAGACATTTGCAATTTATGTAGGTGCTGCTCAAATGTTGTGAAGTCATTAACTAAATAAACCTTATTACATCCATTTTCAGATGTACCTACACTGAAGGATATGTGGAAAATAGTAAGCACTTACTGTCAAAGTGACCATTTCTTAGACTGTTCTGGAAAAGGTTAAAATCAAATTATTTTGTGCTTTGACACAAGGTTTAATATTGAAGTTCTAAATAAGTCCGTAAGATATGTGAAATTCATTCAAACAAGAAGTGAATTAGTCGTAAAATATCCCAGTTATTATAAATTAATGTATCAACTGAAAGGAATTTATTATGAGAGCAGGAAGGAAACTTCTTCACCATAATCTCACAGTAAGAAAACAGGCACAATGCAAAGTGCTGTGCTGTGCTGTGTAAGCATCAACTCACTGCACACTGTAACATTCAGCAAGGTTTAAGAGAGTGAAGACTATAAAAATCCACATTTCTTACATTACAGAAAAGGAGTAACTCAAGATCCAAAGAGATTTATTAAGTACACTGTGGGACTTAAGCTGAAACCAGGCACGTAAAATTCTTCAAAACCTTTCTTTGATTTTCATTTCTCTTGAGAGCATATTGCAGTAGACACTTCTGAAGGCATATCACTGTAGTAACTTAAAATTCCCTTGAACACCCTGGGGTAAGAGTTGTACCATTTGACTTTAACTGTCTGAAAACTAAGCGCCTAGATTAAGTAAAGGTGTTTCATTACCTAATCAATAAAGAATATAGGTAGCTTCAGAGCATGATTCATTCCACCCTAAAATGAGATTCAGTATTAGACAACAAGTACTACATGTGGAATTTTTTTGTATCGTGTGTCTGTGACAGGCCAAAAACCATTGCCCAGCCTCCCTGTGTGTGTCATCTCCTTTATGTGATCGTGTCATTTGTTGAAAAAAATAAAGTATCATGCTGTCATCTAGTGAAACAAAATCCAGCAACAAAATTTTCAGAAGCTTTTCTGTTCGGTTTATCAATATAAACCTATACAGGCAAAATCACACATAGCCACTCACATACAAGTAATTTATTCCTAATTATGGAGTTGCAGCAGTAGTTGGGAGTCCAGCCCCAATTATATGATTAGATGTAGAAGTTGTAGCGGCACATCAGTTAATTTTGAGTTTTGGAAGAGCTCTCTCTCATAAGTTTTTTTTTTTCTGTTTAACTTGCCTAAAATTCTGATCACTTTGTTCTCTCAAGCAAGCAACTTCCTTCCACCTCTGTGCCCTTAGATATGATCTGAGTTACAAGATTCTTGATATACTACACCTTTTTGCTTCTAATTTTACTTTGATTTGTTGATGGAGCACTACATCAGCTTGTCACTTACTGATACCCTTGAGAAACACCAAACCTTTGGCTCTTCACCTTATTAGTCAGCCAGTCCTTGGAAAGCTTTCACATAAAATTTATACAATTCAGTGTTTCATTGTGCATTTAACACTTTTATGTTCTTCACCCTTTTATTCTGGCAAGGATTTCTCATACCAGAGGAAAACAGTAATTTCCCTAAGATTTTATTTATTTGTTTTTATGACACATTACTTTATATTGTACTGGTAAACTTATTTATTATCACAACCAAAAGAAGGGATCACCTAGCAGATGATTGTGTTTGCCTTCATCATCTGACTATATATGAATATATCCTTGTCTCAGTTTTGAGACAAATTTAAGGGAGGACTCTCTATACCGACGCCTTTTCTCCAAAAGGGTTGCAAAAATCCCCTTCTCCAAAAGGGAATGAATACTAATAGATGAAAGTGAAAAAAAAAATCAGTTTATTAACAAACAGAATGCCCACCCGCAAGGCAAGGGAAAAAGTAAATAACTGTTAAGCACTAAACTGTCAGAACCCACTTCCCCCCCTCCCACACACAGAGGAACAAAGACCCAAAAAATGTCTGGAGAATGGGGCCAGTGTTGGAGGAATACCCCTTTCCCGACATGTGGTCCAAGAGAGTGTTGGCTCTCACACTGAGGACAGCAGAACCTCCACGGAGGAATTCCAGCAGCAGAGACAACCCCAGTGGCTACCTGGTGTCAACCTCTTCTCCACGGCAGTCATGGCAGATGAAATAGCTGGKCTGGAGCCTTTGGTGTGCTTTCTCTCTCCATCTTGGCTCCTTGAGGTTTGGGGCTGGAACAGAGTGGCCTCACTTCCTGTCGATCCTGCTTGTCTCGGAGCAGCGTCCCGTTCAGTTCAGCTCAAAGCAGCAGAAAGATTGTTAGTCCAGTTTCTCCAAGCCAGGGAAGGGAAAAGTTTTTTGCCTGGGTCAAAAACCATCAGCCAAGCAGAGAAACCACATTGCACAGAGCCGCGGAAAGCCTGGGCAGTGAGGCTTCAAACCCACCCACGTGGCAAAGGCAGGAAACCTCCCCCACCCCACCCCCCCCCCTCCGGTCTCCGGCTTTGAAGGTACAGGAACCATTTTTGGGCATAGGCAGAGGATCATGGAAAAGACTATGATAATAAATCACTCCAAGACAATCCTCTAGGTATGTCAATCACCACAAATTCAGGCACTTACATTTCAGTCAGGGTATCAGCATTTTGATTGAGGAGGAGGCAGTGTGGTACTCAGGAAAAAAGTTGTAATACTTCTGACAATTTTTATGTTTGATGTGTATCTATCTATCCTTTCACATAGAATGGAGAATATTCACAAAACGTTATCTGATCTATTCCATATCCAATACCCAAATATGTCAAATAGGCCATGGTGAAAAGGCATATTTGTGGGAGTTGGGGGTTGGGTTTTCATAAAGATATAAGGTATTGAACCTTGGTCTTTCACTTCTTCTGTTGGTGAAAGGGACAAGTGAATACAAGAGAATATTCCAGTGATTTTCTGATTAAGATACCATCGCTAGGAGAAAAAAACCCACATTTTTTCTCTCTCTCTGTTTTTTTCCAGATGGCAGAGCAGAATGTTTGGCACAGTATTGTCTGAGAACAGAAGTTTATCACAGCAAAGGTACAGAGGGAAGAGTGGAAAAGAAAAACCAAAATTACTTGATCTTAGAGAATAGAACCACTTTCTGTGTTTTTCTATCACCTTTTCTAATGATTTTGTTACAGCTGTTATATTATTTCCTTCTTTCAGGATAATTTCAAGAAAATATTTTTACACACTGTGAGCTGCACATCTCTGGTTTTCCTCCTACTACCCATTTTAAGTTTTACATCCTTGTTTTTGTACTCTTCTGTATCTATCTGTATAAACTTGTGAGACTGAATTATAGTGAAAAAGTACCTTTCTTGCATTCCTAAAAATCTAAGAGAAGGCTGTATTCAAGCACACTTCTTCATTTATTTTCCTTATCTATTCTGGCTTAGCAAGGAGTGTGAAGCAGCTGCAGTATCTGGCTGCTCCAAGAAGGCACAAAATCCATTTGGAGGCTAAGGAATAGTGGTATATTCCATGGGTCAATACCGGGTCCAAACCTGTTCCGTAATGATCTGGATGACGGGGCAGAATGTACCCTCATCATCTTTGCAGATGACATAAAACCGGGAGAAGTGGCTGTTATACCTGAGGTTTTTGATGCCATTTAGAGGAACCTTGACAGACTGGAGAAATCGGCTCACAGAAACCCCATTAAGTTCAGCAAAGGGAACTGAAAAGTTCTGCACCTGGGTAAAAATAATTCCATGCATCAGCAGCTGCTGAGGGCCGCCCAGCTGCAAAGTAGCATTGCAGTAAAGGGCTGGGACACCATGTTAAGAGRGACTGTGCTGGTTTGGCTGTAAACCAGCAGGGGAAATTAACCCCACACAGAATACCTCGAGAGATTTTAGGTCAAAATTACAATTTCAATAAAAAAAGGTTAAAATAAATGCAGTAATACAGAAACACGGGCTTAAACAAACCGACAGAGTCACAGTACAACCTGACACCCTGTTGACCAGAGTGGTAGCTGTGCAGTCCAGTTAGGCACTGATCCTGCAGGAAGGCCTGGTAGCCCAGTCCCGGTAGTGGAGTGGAGTAGCTGAGTCCAATTCCGGGGAGCGGAGTCCAGTCACGTCGAGCCGAGAATCCCGTCGAGAGCGGAGTCCCGAGAGTGGAGTCCCGTCGAATCGAGGGTATCTTCTCCCATCCAAAAACCCTTGTTTTATGCTGTGCTTCTTGGCTGGCACCTCCCCCAGGGGCGGGGACTTTCACAATGGAAGAGGATCTTCCGGGTGTTCTATTGATTGTTTCGGTAATGAGCTTGGAGGAGTCCTAGGGTCCTTCAAAATGTTCCGGAAGGGTTCAGGCTARGTAGTCAGGCTGGGTGGTGCTAATGGGCCATTGCCTGAGATCAGATAATCAGCTGGGTGGTGCTAATGGGCCATTACCTGAGATCAGATAACCAGGGTGGGTAGTACTTCCTGTCGGTTGGAGTGCTTATCTCAGTTGAGATAAGGAGTCCCAGGTGTGTAATTATGAAATTTATCCAGCTTTTGTGGGTGGTAATAGAATATTTAACTAACCCAGGACAGGGACCTAAGCTATTTTCAGTGGTGCCCAGTGGCAGAACCAGAGGCAGTGGTCACAAATGGAAACACAGGAGGCTCCCTCTGAGCATCAAAGGGATATAACAGTAAAACACTTTTTTACCATGAAGGTGACTGAGCACTGTAACAGGTTGCCCAGGGAGGTTGTGGGCTCTCCGTCCTTGAATATATTCTGAACATGATCCTGGACAACTGTCTGAGGAGGAGGGTGGACCAGATAATCTCTAGAAGTGCCCTGCAACCTCAACTTTCTGTGATTTGGCAATTTTGTGATTCTGTGCATGCACATATACATGTGCATACTATGAATGCATAGTATCAATGTACGCAAATGTGCAGTAAGTACTTGCCTAGATGATATGTGAATATCTAATCATGTGTGCACACATRTGAATGAAGAGAAACACAGATGTCTGCTTGTATTACTGAGCTGTTCTTATTTGCATTTCATGTAGGCATTTAGCAGAGACAGTGCCTGAATTAGGCATATGAATGATGTTAAAGACTACCTCTAGAAAACTGTACTCATGTTCCACAATGAAAACTACAAGTTAGGAACTTAAAAATGAACCAAAAATATCTGAATATATTTTGGACTTCTGATTGGTATGAYGCAAATGATCAATTTGTTTTAATGTATTGCTGACTCTAAGCCTTAGTGATGTCATGARGGTCATGTAGTAACAAATTTTTTTTAAAACTGCATGTGAGATTAAGATGGTTTAATCACTTCTGATTTTTGCTTGTTTTTCTGCTTAGTTGTATAATAGTTGTTTTCTTGCTTGTTTTTATTGGAGTGGTATGGAAAAGTACTGTTAAAGTATTTTGTTGTACTAGTCTCTAATAAATAGACATTGTTCCTTTAGGATTAAGATTAGGCAATATGAAAAATGCTTGTTAATGTAGACATAAGACATCTGGAACTTTAATTCAAGTATTTCATCTACCCATTAGATCTTTGAGGGTTTACAAACAAAATAGAGTTCACAAGACTTATTTCAGTATTCTTTATTCCTTGGACCATCTGCTAAAATATCACACTTGAAAATTCCTACATAAATATTGATTTTAACTTTATCTAGTACACCAACTCTGTGTCTCAGTAGCTGTCAGATTGTGTCACAAAGTTTTACATTATTGTAGTTTTTGTATCTGTAAGAGGGGTATCAAACCACAGTCTCTTAAACCAACAACTAACAAATAAATATTTTCTTCAATAAGATCTCACCAAAGTGATCATGCTGCATAAAATGCAATTATAAAAAATTCTAAACGTTGCAAATAAGTGATGCACTAGCTACAATATTAAATTTTTTATTTTTAGTGGTAATGTAAGTTAAGTAGTAATGTCTCTGCTTAACATCTTGGAGTGCTAGGGAGAAATATGTGATTTTGCCTTTGGTCCTTTAATATATCTACAGATGACCAGATGGCCAGTGTCAGTACTAGTCAAGAGATGCTGTTGGAGTMGTAAGAGGCAGAGAAGGGATTAAGTTAGATAAAAGATGTGCTTCAAACCAAAGAAGAAAATTATTCAGGAATAYGAAAGCCCTACAAGAACATCCTACAGCTAGGAATTCAAGACAGTCAGAAGAAAAGATAAAAAGCATAAATGGGAGTTAATGCTATGGACTATGATTAGTATAAAAATAGACTCTTTAAACTAGTCAGTAATTAAAATTACACAATGAAACCCATTTCCTACTTTTTACATTTATAGCAAGCTTTTATTTAGAAGTTGTCCAGCAACAGTKCTCTCTCAGCTGCCTCCCTTTCAAGATCATTGTACAATGAAGAAAATATGGGAAAAAAAATGCTGTAACTTCCACATTGAATTATAAAAAAATTAACTTTGGGACAGAGCACTTCAAGCATCAGCAAAACAATTGATCTAATGAAATTATCTTTTTTTAATGTAAAGACCTTTGCACCTTACAAAATCTGAGGTGAAAAATGAAAAATTTCGCACAATAATAAATTTTAAAATACATGCATACATACACACGTGCACATATATATGTATACCTCTCTCTCTCTCTCTCTATAAATATATATACATAAAAGGATGTAGAACTCAGCAAAAATTTCATGCATGGTCAGCAGCTGAGTAAACACTGTATAATTTGCAATATGTTAACATTGTAAAAAAACAATTAACAAAAAAAGCACCACCTAGATCTTTTGACACTTAGCCACTCTTTACTGAATACTCTGCCCTTTCTACAAAGACAGATGAATATCTAAGCCCTTACTGCTGAAAGTTTCCCTGCACCTAAAGTTAAAGCCCATCTATTAAAAGGCCGGGAAAATAATACACCATCTAGATGACGTCTGATTTGTGTCTCCTATCAAGACCATTTGTCTCAGAACTGTGACAAACTGTGAGTTTAGGAGCAGTGGATTGCATATCAACGCTAAAGAAATCTGCAGAATGGCTAAATCAGACAGGAATCAGCACATCAGTATTAATGGGTAGGTGCAGCTTTACAGAGGATGAACATAATGAGAATGGCTGATATCTTATGAAATACATAGAAGTTACCAATCAGACTGGAATGGATTGGGATTGATGTACTTGACAGATCAAATAATTCCATTGCTCCGTTGTCTAAATAGTATCCTGTTTGGCTACTTCTGCTTGGAGGAAATTTTCCATTTTCTTTAGAAGTGCAGGAGTGTGTGGTGTATGAGGTGTTAATTACGTGAAAAAGGAAAATGTTAAGTCTGGACACAAGAAAAAAGGCTGACCTGCACAAATGTTTAGTTTTCTTTGAAATACTTTAAGGTACTTGAGAGATTAAAGCAAGGCTGGTGAACATGAAACTCCTTAGGACAGGCAAGTGAAGAGTCGCTGTAGGACTTCTCAAGTGGCACCTTAAAACTCAACAGTAGTCATTAGAAGTCTTCATAGAAATATCTGTTCATTTAGACGTCACTGTATTGCATTCATTCCATACAGTAGGTCCCAGACTGTAATTCTCAATTCAGTATTAGGAAGGGAGAGATTAAGATGTATCATATGATATCCTTGTTACCACGGATACCTGCACCATCACTTTTGAGTAAATCTTAAAGCAGAGTGAAGTGTGTTGTAAAATAATGCCCTCAGGTCAATGACTTGTCTGAGTTTTAATTGTCAGGGCATGTTTTAGGAAGATACTCCAGTTTATCATCTGCAGCTGGCTCATATTCGTGGGACTCAGCCCCTGAGCAGCATATGTGTGCATCGCAGCCCCACTTACGACATCTGTCATGTGTGGTGGGGCATTCATCATGTGGGTACCTGTGATTCTGTCTGCACCAGATGTATGCAAAGACTGCCGTGTGCAGATTCACCCCAAGGAATACAGCTTATGTCAGGCTTTTTGGAAATTTTGTTGTAAGTTTGTGATGTTGGTTTCTGTTTCTTTAACAGATGGTCCTAGGCTGTTGCACAGTTGAAGTTGCATATGGGATTAGCAAAAACCTGCCATGTCTCCTGCTGCTTATGGAAGCTCTTAACTTGTCAGGCCTCTGTAATTGCTTTCTCAAGCAATTGACACATAAGTGTCAAGGTGCAGACTTTCTGACATGCAATGATCTGTAATGCCATAAACTATATGACCCTGTATCATCTTGTACTGAAGTCTGCAAATGAAGGTGGCAAGTTTTGCTATGATTTCAAGCATGGAAGAAAATTTTCCACTTATTCACAGTCTGTATAAATCAGTCAGAAACGTAACGAAACAAAAGAAGGAATTCAAGAAATATTAGAAAGGGATAAAGTAACAAAAAACCTCACCAAAACCAGAAGAATATGATTATTTTTTTTTAATGGGACATCTTGGTGAAGATAAAACTTGATATATTCAGTCTGTGACTCCACCAGATACAGAGACATTCGTTTGCTATTTTTCTGGTTTTCTTCTGGTTTTCCTAAAATAGTCCAGTCTCAGGCCTGTCATTATCAATCTTCTAAGTAAATTGCCTTGGAATACGTATCTCTCTTGAGAAGTTGTTTGTGGCCATTGCAATCCACAGACCTTCCTCACAAATCGTGTTAAACATGTACAAAGTGTTTTCAGGGTTTCCATAATCCTATCATTGACAGAAAATCTGGAATTATTGTATTATTCAAGCAAAAGTTGAGTGTACAGCTCACATCTGCAGTGCGTTTAATTCATTCTCATCAATCCAGTCATATTAAGATGAACATTTCCTGAACAAGTAAAAAAAAGGATTGCAGCTTAATGACCCATGTATTTACACGCTAATAGCAGTCTGCAGAAATTGTGTTACTTGCAAGCTCCAACTGCTACAGTTTTGTACAACTTCGTTTCCTTTCTCACCACTGATTAGTGCAGAACTATTGACTAAGGAAGTCAACCAAGAGCTGATTTCTTAATAATGAATTTAATATGCAATAAAAATAGTATTTTTTTTAAAAACTGTAAATAAAGAATGTACATTAACTTCATGGTAATAGGAATCTCACAATATGTAGACTTCCAAGCAATACATTTATCCATTCTACTGAGTGGAAGAGATCTTTTCCCTCCTACTGCTTCCTCAGGAGGCAGCTGGTCATGCAGAAGCAGTGCAGAGAAGGTATATGATCCTCTTATCTTCATAGTCAATCATCTAGGAAAAAAAGATGGAAGCATAACCCTTTCTTTCCATAAACCGTCCTGTAATCTCCCCTACACCAGTATAACACCAGTATACCAATATAATGAAACATGCTCAGACTGGTTTCAAGAGGTTCCTAAAATAAAGATTTTGTCAAAGTTTCCTCACCTCTTGGATAATACTGGTCACAATGGTGAAAGACTTTGAGGAAGATGGAAGTAATGAATTAATTTGGAATTAATGTGTCTAAGATAAAGCCTACTAAAATTCACACAAATTTGAGTATTTTAACTCAGAATCAATTTGGAATTTATGTGACAAAAAAATGAATTTGACATGGATGTCAAGTTTACTTAGATGTTCTCTAACCCAGTCTGCCTCAACCACGGGAAAGTTTTCCTTTATATTCTGTATGTATAAGCCATAAAATGTGCAAATATGCCCTCAACCTTTGTTTTCAATCCAAAATAAAAATAATTATTATAAAATTTTATGTGTTTAAACTTACTTAATCAGTCTTAAGATTTTTGTCAAATTTCTAGAATATCTTATTTTAAAAGGACTAAATTATATTTAATTGATTAATTCTGAACCCACACATTCAGAAGCTGTGTAGGCTTCATTACACTACAATGTCAGAAGTGGATAAATTAGGGCAATTTTGAAAGCAACTCTTCAAGCAAATTTTGGGAAAAAAGCATACCTAAATTTGGAGTAATATGTATTTGTGGTATTTACTGTGTTTCAAAACATTAAATAATATGATAGAGGTTCCTAGGGCAGAATTTAAAATAACAGTTCAGCAGCATATGAGTGTAATATATAGGATGTGGATGCTGAAAAGGCCATGGCAGAGGAATTTTCCAGCTTCTTGCACTCTGTGAGAAGCTGTCCTTTCTCACAGAAGCTATGTAAACAGCGAGATGTTTTTCTAACAACACTTCTTCATATCATACACTTGTGGACTTGTTATTATACCGAAAGCACAAATATTTTCAATAGGGCGTTGCAATAGCCTGGCCAATCATCCTGAGAGGTGGATGGTCAAGGACCAATGACCTTATGACTTTCAAGCATACCAAAGGTATAAAATAGGTCTTTATATTAATAAATAAATCCACTTATGCACTTTTCACCGACTCTCGAATCGTGATTATGTCGTGATTTCCTCAGCGACCCCGGGAAAACAGCGACAATAGGAAGTGTTTTTTATGGCTGTGGGCAAGACATGGTTTGCAGAAGATGTGTTTACTCTATGACCTAAAATTATTCCTACTGTTTTAGAATTGCAGATGTAAGCTTAACTTGTGAAACCTCTTGTAACTACAACTATGAAAAAGAAGGAATCCTGTGACTCCTCACATTCATTTCTTCAAAACAATACCAACAAAATAACAGGAGTTAAATGCAAAATTAAAAAAAAAAATTAAATAAAATAATAAGAACTCATAGAGATCCAGTGTAGAAGAGAATATGAGGGTTTTGGGGTTTTTTTTACACTTCATGTCTGATTTCTGATTTTTCAATATACTAAATGTATTTGTCTGTCATTTCTTTTTGTAGCTGTCAATGGCTAATTTCAACACTAGACATCAATTGAAAAAGACAAAAGACATGAATTGAAAAAATTGAAAAAGCATTTGGAATTAGATTTTTGAGTATTGATATGCATTTCAAATAAATGGGTTTGTATTGTGTACTCTCAAGTCACTGAATTCTGTAAAAGTAAAAATTTTGGAAAAAAAATACATTACTTATTGTATTTTAAATGTAGATCACATGGTCAGGAGAAAAGAAAACAAAACCAAACAAATTCTTGAAATTCCAGGAGAATTTTAAAACACAAAATTGAAATGAGTCCACTTTGGTTTACTAAACAGTTACGTATGTCACAGAAGAAATCAGAATACATGAAAATAAGTCACTAATTGAAACCTTTGTGACAGGTGGGTGAATGGAAGCATGTGAAAGTATGAATAACTGAAGTTGTGTTTTACTTTCACGCAATTACATGTACACCAGTATTTGCATTAGAACTGAACAAAAATCAGAATAAATCTTATCCGTATTTTCCTTATATTATCTTTTTCTTTTCCTTGGCCCCTGAAATACCTATTTCAACACTGGAAAATTAAAATTTACTATTGTTCTGATTTTGAAATGAAAAAATGTTTTTTAACTAACACTTGTTAATATAACTAGAACAATATTAAAGTAAAACTGAGAAGATTATGCACTCATCAGTCTTCAAAGAGTCTACAGCTTTCAGAAAGACAGCCTGTGGATCTGTGGTGATCAAGACTGAGAGAAGCTGAGGTGAGAATGATGTAYGTAGAAGAAGACAACCTTGTTGCAAAAAAAAAATCTTGCTGCAATTTCTGTTTAAGCATACATATGCCTTACTGCATCTCAGGGTAAGGCATCTTCAGTGCCCACCTTTCCTTATGATGGTTTGACTGAAGTCAGAAATCTCATTTACTTTATGTATCTTTTTAGTATTAGTTCAGGCTCCATGTGAAAATAGGCTCCATCCTTCTGAGAAGTGATCTAACAAAATTATTGTACTCCTCCAGTTCATGTGCTTGATACCACATCTTTCTTATATCTTGCTTTCCTTTTCTTCACTTATGAAGAGACGGTCCATAAACTGTATCAATTAGGAATTACTGCATGAAATAAAACCCCACTAAATAATTCAGTAACACCTTGTTGGGTACCATTAGGAATTATTATGCTTTTTTTAGAGGTTCATTTCCTGGTCTCCATTGTTAAAGCTCATTTTTTAATTTGTGGTCTTCAGTTAGACAGCAGAGGATTGACTGGATCATGTAACACATGAAGTATCTCTAATAGAAATTCAGGTCAGTCAGGATGCCTTCACTTGTGATTGAAAAATCTTGTCCTTCACCTTTCTTATGCCTAGGACATTCAACTTTTTTTACCTCTTTGTGCTTTGCTGAGTAATGGCACTTAATAAAATCTCATCTGTTGTGACTGAACAGATATAAAACATGTTTCTTCTCCACATATAAAAAAATAATTTCCTTTTTTCTGGCTCTACAAAAACTGCATTGCCTTGCAATTAGGCACTTCCAAACATTCTGGATCACTGTAATAAATATTGTTGCCACACTGGTCAGTTCTTAGACTTACGGTTATGGATCAGATCTCTGTCAAAATATTGGCCAGACAAAACTTAGACCAGATGCTATTTCGATAATAACAATAATATGTGCTAGGAAGGAAATAATAGTCATTTCTAAATCTGGCAAGTTGGCCTTGGCTAGGTATGAGGTTGCCACTAGTCTGCTTTCTCTCTCCTCTCCCTCAACAGAATAGGGGGAGAAAATAGCTTATGAATCAAGATAGGGACAGGGAGATCACTTAAAAATTACCATCATGATGAAAATAGACTCACTTGGAGAAATTAATTTAATTTATTGCAAATTAACAGTAGAGTAGGACAATGAAAGCAAATCTTGGAACACATTTCCTCCAACCCTCCCTTCTTCCCAGGCTCAACTTCCCTCCCAAATTCTCTACCTTCTCCCCTCAAGCAGTGGAGGGGGATGAGGTATGGGTATTTCAGTCAATTCATCACACTGTGTCTCTGCCCAACCTTTCTTCTCACTCTCTTCCCCTGCTCAAGTGTGGAGTCCCATCCTCCATAACTTTTGCTGACATGGATCCTTCCCATGAGCTGCAGTTCTTCATAAACACTTTGGTTCCCTCTTATGTGGTGCAGTCCTTCAGGAACAGATTGCTCCATCAGGGGTCCCCCACAGGGTCACAAATCCTGATGGAAAACCTGTTTCAGTGTGGGTTCCTCTTCATGGGTTCACAGGTCCTGCCAAAAGCCTGCTCCAGCATAGGGTTTCCATGGGGTCCCATCTTCCTTTGGGCATCCACCTGTTTGTATGTGGTGTCCTCCACTGGCTTTAGGGGGATGTCTGCCCCCCTGTTGACCTCCATGAGGTGCAGGGGCACAGCTGCTTCACCATGATCTGCACCACAGGCTGCAGGGGAATCTCTGCTCCAGTGCTTAGAGGACCTCCTGCCCCTCTTCTTGCACTGACCTTGGTGTCTGCAGGGCTGTTTCTCTCACATAGTTTCGCTCCTCTCTCACGGTTGCTGCTGCATAGCAGTTTTTACCCTTATTACATGTGTTACCACAGAGATGCTACCAATGTCACTGACGGGCTCATCTTTGGCCAGTGGTAGGTCTGTCTTAGAGCATGTTTCTGACACGGGGGAGCTTCTGATGTCTTTTCACAGTAGCCACCCATGCATTCCTCCCCRCCCACAATCAAAATCTTGCTACATTAACCCAATACAGTAAAAAAAAATACAGTGGTTTGACCCTGGCTGGATGCCAGACACCCACCAAAGCCTCTCTATCCCTCCCCTCCACAAGCGGACAGGGGAGAAAAAATATAATGAAGGATTCAKGGGTTGAGATAAGATCCRGGAGACATCACTCACAAATACTGTTACAGACAAAACAGACTCGAATTAGAGATATTAATTGAATATATTACTAAAGCAGCATAATTAGAAGTAAAATAAGACCTTAAAAACACCTGCCCCCTACCCCTCCCTCCTTCCCAGATTCTAGCAGCTTCTCACAGAAGACACCCCTGTAGCCCCACCCACCCACTACCAAAACCTGGCCATAGGCAAACCCAATAGAAAAATAAACTGCATCAGGCTGTGAAATCAGAAATAGAGAAAATACGTGTTTTTTTAGGAATGTTAAGTCACTTTCGCATGTTATCATTGTAAAACATATTTATGTATTTTTTACTTGTATAGAATCACGGAACTAATACAAATTTGAAATGTGTTCTAGTAAGTTTCACTGGAAACTTGAAATGGTTGTTTATGAGAATATATTTTTWCTTTAAATTAAATCTTTACAGCTTTCTGAAGCTAGCTAAGCTTTGGTCTAAAACTATATAAACATTATAACACATCCAATGAATCACAGGGAAACAGGATCTATGGGCATAGTTTAGCATATAGTTGGTAAATAATAGAAGCTGAGACAACATTGTTTTCATTAACAAAGATCGACGAGTARTTCATAAAAGGAAAAACAACAAAAAACCAGCATTGCTTTATTATAAATTTGCAAGCTGAMATCTATTCACCTGAATTGAGTAAGATGCATTCATCATTGGTGACAATATTGTCTTTTATTCTGGAATTTTCTCAGTTCTGTTTGCAAATGTTTATGTTTTGAATGAAGTGTCTGATTTCAATATGATTTTCCTGAAATGATGAACTCTGTAAATTATTTATATTTCTTTTCTTATAGTAAGCAATGAAATACCAGATAATAAAATTTGGCAGCTGGCATATTCTTGCATTATCAAGGCTAACTAACCCCATCAAAGGGTAAAAAATGATAGACTGTGTCAGTTGCAGATCAGTACATTTGCAACAGCTGCTGCTGGTGTTAGACTAAAATTGCTATGCATACTTTTTTATTACTTCTTTCTAAAAGTGCTGCTTCTCAAGTATCTGATATGCTTTCAGTTCTGATGAAATTATTCCCTCTCAGTTATGCATAAATAAACATTTTCTCTTTTCTTAACTTTTAGAACCTTGGGTACTACTATGAAGACAATTTGCAGAAAAAGGACCATAGTTCAGAAAGGTGAAAATAAAATCATATTCAAGACAGCTGCATGACTGATGACTCCTGGAAGAATATGTATTAAGTCCTCAAAGAATCAMGAACTTCAGTCATCAGCAAATGTCAACAGATTCTTTTCAGAAAAGGTTGTACAGAGAGTATTACCTAGGCAGTATTTTGTTTTTCAAAATGTGTCAATGTTASCAGTTTCTCAATTACCATTTCTGAATTATTTTTTCTTTCATCTTATTTTTCTAGCCAATAACATCTTGATTAACACTTAAAATTAAGGACTTTCCTTGATTAAGCAAAGACTTAGAACAATTTATATTACAAAGCCAGACTATAATCATAATTTGTCATAACAGGGCATTTTTTGAGACTACAAGGTCATAGAAGATCATTGATTCCAGTGGCTGGCTAAGCTACAGAGAAATATGCAACAGGCTTATCTCATTGCAATAGGCATTTTGGATAAAATTCCATCTGGCATATGGTCCCAGCAATTCCCAGCTGGTGCATGATCCATTGCACAGTCTACAGCAGCCCCCGGTGGGTTAACACTGGGCAGCAAATCAAAAATCTGCTTCTGGCTTTCTAACAGACACTCAACTGCTGAAATTCTGCACATCAGAAGCTATATGAGTAAGACTCAAGAAGTTCAGCATTAATGAGGAAAAAATATAGTTATAGCAAAGGCACAAAATTATTTATGCTGTCCAGCTGCAAAATTAGACTGATTTATCCTTTATGATCAGAAATCAGATTGATTCTTGAGGAAGTATTAAGGGTAGCAATGGAGAGTTGTACAGGGACTTAGTGACATAAACACTAACCTCATTCTTTCCACAGCTTCCTCCTTAACACCTTGCTTGGAYAAAGACTGTCCACCCATCCATGTTGGTTTATATCTTCTCTCTATGTACTTAATGGGAAGTAATACTGAAGGATTTTTTACCGTTACAGACTATCTACATGACATAGAAGACTAAAGAACCTTCTTCAAAATTTTCTGAACAATCTTTACTAGTATTGTGGTTTGACCTGGTGTGAGACAAATATGATTGGTTAGAACAGATGAAGGACAGTTATATAGACCACTTAGTGTTCCTGTGACGTCTCTGTGAAAGGAATGTTACAAAAAACCATCTAGGAAGTGACGCAGCACTTGCTCTCACTTCCTCTCTTCCTCCCTTGCTCCCTGCTGACCACAAGCAGGAGAGGCTTCCCCCCACCCCGGGCCAGGGGCCCACGGCCCAGGGGGCTGGTGGGGGCAGCCGGCCTCACCCCCCACCAGTCCTGTGCCATTTCAGACCCGCGAGGGTCTGATCTATCACCATCTGGACCAAGGCCAAACAGAAGCAGCTAAGCAGAGCCAAGCTACACAGAGAGAGCTGAGATTTACCGGAGAAAAAGCACCCTTTTTCGGAGGYGTATGGGTGAGATCGAAGAGTGACCTTGCTGTTGTAGATAAGAGATTATTCGCGGCCAAGAGACTTACTCAAAATTTGGATGGCTGCCACTGCAGAGCAGAGCCGGGGGGGGGGAAAGGAGCCTTGAGCCTGGGAAGCAAGCCTCATACAGCTGCATTATCTTATGGGAGCACGTAAAATATTATGAATACTTTTGCAGGTATTTTCTGCAAATATTAMCCTCTTCTCTAAGCTAGAGAGAAAGGAAAGCAGTCACGTGAAAGACTAAATATGGAGACCAGCAGCCGAACAGAAGAGAAGACAAGGAGTGGCAGGAAGTGCCAGAGAAGCCATCTTTAGCACACCTTTTTTCTGTGAGCTGTGCTGTGTGATCTGGAATAATACCAAACTAAATATCTCTGTAATCACAATAACAAGACATGGCGGAGTTTGAAATTCAACAGCCTAAAATAAAAACATTTTTATGTTATGTTGTGGGCAGATGAAATTTGCAGCCTTTGGAGATTATGAGTAAAGCAGGAGCCTGTACCTGAATGCCTTTAGGCTGGAATGACTTACTCTTAAAATGTTTAACCCCATCAGACTTTTCTTGTGACCCACAAACTGCAGAGTGTATTGTGGGAGAGAGGATACACCACTGCAAAACCAGGGCGAGCTGTGGTGTTTCTGGAAGGTTTGGAACCACACTGAAGATACTTCCTAGGGAACTGTCTTCTGTGGGATGGATCCCACTACACTACAGAAAGAACTCTCTTTATCCGATAAAGTGGCAATAAGAACTCTTAATCATAAGATCAGAATCTCATGTTTATGTCCTTTACATGATCAGTGAGAAAGATTGGAATGTATTGGGGGGAGAATGGTATTTGTATATTACGCCTTAATATTTTTATTATTTTTATTCTTTCTATTCTTAGTAGAGTTAGTAAATAAATTATTTAATAATTTTCTCAAGTTTGCAGCCTGTTTTTGCTGTCTGCTCTCCTCTGAAGAATAGAGTGTGGGGATCTKGAATTTGCCTCCAGGTTAACCCTTGACAAAATGGAAGTAGTAAAATCCCAAATTTAAAGAYGCAATTAGGTATGTTAAAGAGGTTCATGTCTCTTTCAGTTTGAAGAAAACTATAACTCTTTATGAATACAGACACCTGCAGTGGGAATTTTAATAGATTCTTACATGGTTTTGTGTGATGACAATGCATCTCTCACATTYTTCTTTCATCAGAAAAATAAAAGTGAGGCCCTTTGCCTGACAGAATTATTTCTTTCTATAGATTTCCGAAACTATAGTAGTCAAAATGGGGGAAGAAGCTCTTTGTGTTTGTTTCAATTAAAAATTGTGTTTCACTAAAGTACATGCATGATTTCCTGGCCCACTGAAATGATTGTTTACCTTACTGTAATTAAAGTAATTATTATACGAGTTTATTACTATCTGATAACATTGAATTAGGCAATTTTTTGGATGCATAAGACGAAGTAAATTTTAGAATTAGCAAGAATGAACATTTAATATTAAATTTGTGAGTATAGAACACTGCAAGTAACTGAGTATATATGACATTCTACACTAAAAATATTTCACATAAAGGCAAAATAAGAATGAAATAAAATTTCTCCACAAAATATCAACAACACTACTTAATAGATCCAGCTTTATGTTTTTATTATATATTTCAAAATTGAGTGTAGGAGAAGGAATCTGTTTTTGGGGGGGTTTGGGATGACTGGAGCAGCAAAGGCAAAAACTGAACATGCTCTGTTTGAAAGACTCTCCAACAGAAAGATGGTTGTTGATTACTGTTGATTTTTTAAGTTAGTTTTTATGTCCCATGGGTAATATCCCATCTTAATATTTTGTGTAGATTATGTTTCATTTTCTATTCAGTTGCATACAGCTCTAAAAATTTCGTAGATGTAAAGAATAAATTTGATTTTGTAGTAATTCCCAATCCAAATKCAGTATCTACAGTTCTGTAGATTCTGTTTTCTCCATGAGTTACACAGCCCATTCCCCTCACCTTTCCATACTGTCTCCCCACTTTTGTTCATCCACCTACAAGACAGGAATATTTTTTCACCTATTCAAAATTGCAAACCAAATGCTGCCTAAGCAGATGAAAAAATAAAGCTTTGGCAAGTGTTCTCCAAAGTATGTAACTTATGAATTTAAACCCAGCATGTGGCTAATTAGCCCACCACATTTAAATCTGAGGAAGGCAACTGCAAAAAACAAGTACTGTCCTTGCTCTGCCTTCACAAACAGCTGCGTAAGATCAAACTACACCAGGAACACAGACTTACTCACATCTCTGTGAGTGGGTGTTAATGACAAATATTTCAAGAAGTTTCTTTTTCCCCTTCACTACTAGAAAATGGGTACATCATCTGACTTATTTAAAAGGGATTCCAAAAGTTGCTTAGTTGTGGTGGGAGGTTGTTATTTTTTTAAATAAACCCAGATTTAACTTACTTATGCACAAAATGTCTACAATGTTTATTTTGCTATTGGATATTATTAATAGTATCAGGATAATGTTGCTGTAGAAGCTTAAACTTGTCAAAATTGAAGCCACGTGAAGTCTGCACTAGAAATCTGGCACTAACTCTTCATCTCTGCAGGGAAAAAAAACAAAACAGCTCTTGTCATCATCCATTTCTAACTCCTTGTTCTGCCAGAGAACAGCTTGTTTTTTTTTCTAAGCTTTGATCTTGTTTTTGCTCCTCATGTGAGAATGAACCCCACATGCAGGTGATGCCTTTCTCTCTCTGACCCTAAAATCACAAGCCAGACACAGTTAGGGTGATAAATAGGGGTTACCTTTTTAAGGATCCTTAGGTGCACAATTTGTCAGGTGAAAAACGCTGAAAAATGTGCACCCCATATGACTTGTATACAATTTTTATAGATTTTGCAAATTAGCATATCTGACAAGAATCACCAATTAGAATTGTAATTTGTGAGGTAATTTCCCCTCCTTCTAATCCCTTCTAGCCCCCCCCCCCCCCCCCCCAAGATGAGAACTAACTTTGTTTATAAAAATATGTCTCAAAGAGCTGGTCTCAACACCAGAGAACCAAGATAGGATAGGGGCCTTGGAATGTGTTTTGTCTTTCACATAAGATATCAAGGCAGGGAAATGTAGTGGGAAAAAAACTAGCTAGAGTACCAAGCTACAACTATATATGTAAAAATTACAGAGAATATATAAGAAAAAAGGTAAAAACTTAATTCAGTATCACAGGGCACAGTGGGTCTCGGGCCTGCTGTGTCCCACCCGGTGGGACAGGAGGTTGCTTGAAGCGTGAGCTGGAGGATACTGGGAACAGCTGTGGCAAGGCATGGCATGTGTCCCTTGTGCCAGGGAAGCTCTGCACGTGCCTCTGCACTGAGCCTGGGCAAATAAGGTTTCTCTCAAGTGGCCCTAGGATTATTCWCTCTGTTTTAACTACTTCTATTGAAAGTCAACTAATTTTTTAACATTGTTTTGCTCCTTACTTGCAATATTTTAGTTACCACACACAGTTAATACTGAATGAGAAAAAAACAATGACTACTGGGACAGAAAATTATTCTCACAATTCCACTTAGCAGATTAGAAGCCTTTGTATAAAATGAAATTTATTTTTGCTGAATGTCTTATAGCAGCAACATATGCATCTATAGAAAGGAATTTAATTTCTTCTTATCTCCATCCAATATGCAATTTTAAGGATTCTGTTTGTGTCAATAGGCCTTGAAAACTGATTGTTTTGTCTTAGATTTTTTCATTGCCTTTAAAGCCTGCACATACTTCCTGAAGTTAGATTCACTGTGGGTGTAAGTGATAGACTGTACTCCTAAGCAAACACATTTCCACTGGAAAAATTATACTTTTCAATATCTGAGGACTGCTTTGTAACCTATTATAGGATTCTTAGACTTTTGATCATGTAGTTTGTTTTTCTAGTAGTTTGACTATATCTGGCTATCTTTTCCAAAAAATTCACATAATCCCTTTTCTCTCAGTCTAGTACTCATATAGAGAATGAAATTTGTTTTTGAATTCCACTTCTGGTTTTGGGCAGTTTCAAATTGCTTATTCAGAGAAACCACTCTTATTCATAGGTTATGTCATTGTCAAGTTGTATTTTACAAGTTGGTCTTGTCTCTCCATGATCATCTTCAAACTACTTAGAGTATTTGATGAAAAAGCTCTCATATCTGTTCTCCAGAGGTAACCATTTGTTTTCAACATGAGAAGTAGTCATTGAAACTCTTATGTAAAGTATTGAAGTAATCAAGAAAAAAAATCAGAAGTATTACTTTTTATGTGCTACATTTAGAACAGCAGGGGATTATATCTTGTCGTTCTCTTTCTATCCTTTTAAAAATTACCTAACACTACTACGCTTCACTTATTTACTGATGTAATTCAAAAATACTATAATTTACATGCAAAGAGAATTAATGTGACTTAATTATTCATCTAAGTGAATAAATCTAGGCAAATATTTTCCAGGTTATATACTGTGATTCTGAATTATAGGTACTTTATTGGAATAGAGAAAATTATCCAAGTGCTCGATATAATAGTCAGGGGTGATTTATTAATCACAGAACTTTTAAACCTTAGTCTTTTTCTACATTAAGAACCTGAACTTCCAGACCTAAGTAAATTTTAGTCTAAGTGAAATGACTATATGTAATACAAAATACTTCCAGCGTGTTTATATAAAAATTCAAAACTTCTTCAAATGAAAGCAAAAACTGAGTTCATTAGCTCTTTACAATTAGTCTAAGTTAAAATACTGAAAAGTAGGTATTTTATTGTATTTTTCTCATTTTATTCCATAGCAACAAATTTAGATGGATGAAAAATTATTAGCTTTGCTCAAAAAGCTGGCCACTCTAAACTAAATAGGGCAACTGTAACTAAATTAAACTGCTCATTTCAGACCATTTATCTCACTATTTTAGTATTAATTTCAGTACATGAATCAGCTATTTTTTGGCCACTTGTTGACTATTTGCTATTTATAGTGAACACAATTGATTGCTCTAAGTGGGGATTAAGGAATGAAAAACGCTGAACCACAAAAAAATAAAATGGGTATTTATATCTCCAAAATATGCCCTTTGCATACCCAGTACTTGTCTATATAAAGAAGAATTGCTGTCCGCTTTTAAATAAACAAAGAATTATATTTTTCATTGGGAAGTGGTCAGTTTGTAGACAAACAAGGCACTTAGCACGGAGGAAGGATTTGCAAATAAATGTTTTGTGTTTCGCTGACTAAAATATTAAGCAGATTACTGAATGATGGATTTATGTTTATTGACTCTTTTGTTGCATAAGATAGTATATTGTTATCAGTTACAGTAATAATTTTTAGAAGACACCTCTTGCTTGATGAAATTTGATGGTTTCTGATGAAGGTACCTTTCAGGTATTTTGGGTTGAAGTTGTTTCACTGTATGAAAGTTCTGTCATTGCAAATTTTCATGATATGTCTAATATTTCGTTCCATACTTCCCATAYGTAAGATGTTTGAAGCCCTTAATATCTAAGTAGTCCTTCACTGGTCTCAATCCAGTATGTCCATGTCTTCCTTATATGGGGGACTCCAGACCTGCACAATGTGCTCCAGATGTGGCCTCAGCAGTGCTGAGTAGAGCAGAAGGTTTGCCCCCGTCAACCTGTTGACAGTGCTGCTTCCAGTGCAGCCCAATCTGGGTTTGCATTTCTTTGCCATAAGTGAGCATTGCTCATTCATCTTCGATTTGCTGACCACCAGGACTCTTCTCAGAGAGAAAAATAAATAATTATTTCAGGATAAAAGACACCAAACCAAAAGTAGAAGAGAAAATGTCAGTGTGTTACCCAGCAGTGGAATGGAAAACGTTTTTAAAATATTTAAAATCTGGCAGTATGGGATAAGACTTATGTTTTAAGGTCTTATTTATACACTGAGATATGAAAATTAGAGGAGACTCCATTTTTTAAAATGCAAGTCATGACCATAATAGGAAGAAGCTGTGAAAATAGTAATCAGTAGTTCCATCTTGGAAAAAAATCACAAGACTTCCAACACAGTGCAAAAGGTTGTGCCCAAGATGGAACTACTATGTGTAGAAGCCAGACCACCAGCCAGGGATCAGATATGGGGAGACCTGGAATGAGTTTCTTATTTTCGCTCAGTCTCTGGTACTGGYCACAGCTGGGCCAAAGGGTCAGGCCCTTTGGTGGGTACGAGTGCACATTCTTTACAGAAGCTTTTATGTGCCATAAAATAAGAATCTTAGAATATAAATTGGAGGGAGAGTTTACCCTATGGTCTGATTTGAAAAATAATGAAAGGAAGATGACTTCACTGTATTTGACTGACTTCACATTGAACAGTTTTGGAAATTTTGTAATGGGCATTGCCACCCTTCAGCATCCTTCATGTCCTGGTGCCACAGATGTATACTGGCATGTGACATTTACCATAGGCTTTATGCCCTACATTATGCTTTATTCTAGTAGCCGAAAAAACCCAAAACTAAAACAAAAACAAACAAATGAATAAAAAGAAAACAAAATMAAAAAAAAAAAATCAGATTATTTGAAATAATAAAGAAGAAAAAAAGAGGAGGAAAAAATAATGCATTTCMGTTAGTCATTACCAATGATGGCATCCTAACATGGCTAGGAGCAATTTTGTGAAACCACCACCAAAACGCCCCACAAGTGTGCTTTCTTACAATGAAGTGATTTGAAGATAGGAACTATGTTTAAGGAGTATAGCAGCACTCAGAGTCCAGAAATTATCCAGGGCCAAAAATTATATAGTATGGACACCACCAGTCTGCCTTAGAAAGTTTTATCCCTGTTGGGCTAAGATAAATGGGGATTACAGACATAAGCTAGTTCATGCCCCTTGCCCTCAGAGTCTAACATCACTGTTACCCATCCTTCATGTAACATTACAGACACTTTCAGCATCTACATTCCCAGAGAGATACACCATTGTCTTCTATCTACACTGTTTGCTACTTGGAAGAAATTCTTGACACTTAGAGACAGTTGGAGTCTCTGGGTTTGTGAGAATAGCATAGACTGGTAGCATCAAAGTTTTCCAAGTGTGAGAGAATCAGCAATGCTATCTTTATAATGTAGTACATTGTCTTGACTTCAGCTTCTACAGAGTGAGTTCATRCTTTTCAGTTCAGAGATTAGAGGACGAAAGAAGCCCTGCTGGCAGAGATGCAGACAGAAATTGCTCTGTAGAGAATTATGGCATATGGGCTTGGGTTTTTTGAAGTTTCATGGAAAATTATCTCATCTCTCTTTCTTTGGAGAAACTATTCTTATTAAGTTTGGAAGATGTGTTACTTAGATTCTTGGACAACCATATCTTCCTTGTAAGTATGCAGACAATAATATGTCATGAAGTGAACAATTTTTCAAGCTGTTGTAACACCATACGAAGCCTCACAGAAAGGAAGGAATAATTTCATGTGAATCATTCAGACATCACTGAATCAGAGGACAAAACTTATGGACACATCATATCTATGCCAGTGGTATTTTCAAGTACACTGTTATGTTTCAGAAATTGCCAGCAGAATATTCTTAACCCTAACTTCAGCACAAGAACTCTTAAATGCTTCTGAGGAATACTAYCTACATTTTCATTGAATGATCAGTAAGGTCTTTTATTTAGTATTTTAAAGTGATGCTAAAAATTTGACTCTGTGAGTGCTTCTATATTCTGCTGCAGGTGCAATAYACCATAATTCCCTGGGGTGCACAGGGTACATTTAGGCCACAGCACTTTTATCCTGCTTGATTTCAACAGCTTTACACTGATATTCCCCTGAAGCATTTCTTTGTTTGCTTGCTCCTGAGCCTTGCTGATACTGTAGCAGGTGCATCTCGTAAGGCCACTACACTTGAGAGATAATGATACCAAAAAATTGCAGGTAGACTAACGGTAGTTTTGCAGAGAGAAATAAAGGTTAACATTTCTCTGAAGTGATCTTTCCAGTCATCATCAAACAAAAATATTCTTTTGATGGAAAGGTTTCTGATAGACACCTGTAGCCCTTCTGTCAATACAAGACTTTTGTGCTAGAATTATTTTTGCCTGCATTTAATAATAGCAGCACGTGTCAAGAAGTACTATGACAGCTCAGTGGACATAAAAATGTCAAAATAAGTTCCAAAGCATTTTTACATTCAGTAACATTTCATTTTTATAGTTGAGTGAAGAAAGAGACAATGAATACTTTGAAAGGGCAGGGATTTTCCTGAGATACTTGTTGTTATAGGTAGCAATGCCATCTGTTTTAGTGCTTGCAGAGTGGGAGGGAAACTGTCCTACCAAAGAAAAAATGCTAAGACATTCCCGCACCACCAAGAATGTCCCATTTGACGTATTTGGGCAGGTTTCTCAAAGCAATACACAAGATTTTTATGAGTGAACAGCCGGTTGCATATTATTTTCAGTACTTTGTCAGTTCACTAGGGACTGGTTTACCTTTGTTAGTGAAAATGTCCTTGCTTATTCATTACCTAATGGAGGCATCATCACAAGTGGCACTGTGGCTGTGAACAATGACAAAAAAGTGCCAAAACAAAACTAAAGTTTTCAGAATTAAGAAGATTTTTTCTGGAAGTTTATATTTAATTATTTACTTTTAAAAGCAGAACTCTCAATAGTATAATGGAATAAGGATTTTCAGAAAAATAGCACTACATGTGCATAATGTTATTGTACATCTTTTCATATTTATTCTTTTGTTAGTTCAGCATTTACTTACAATTCATTCTACAGTATTCATCAGAATTAATTACTGATATGTCCGGAAAATATTTGCTAAATTTCTAAGAAATGAAATTATTATATTATATTATATTATATTGAGTGTTTATTATGTATTATATGCATATTTTATATATATTAGTATTAGGTCTTATGTCTATAGATGAAACAGTAACTATTGTAAATTTTTGGTGAAATGACAATTTCTTGACTGAATGCTTGACATTTCATCATTCAATAACTATTTTCCACCAAAAACTAATAAATAATAAAAGAAATTTACATTATATATTTATTGATTTATAAATGCTATTTTGCAGCAGTCGTGAATGTAYAAATTTAATCCAAAAAAGTGTTTGCTAATGAAACATTGAGATGTTTTAGATTCTGACGAATATCATTCATATATTTATCAATCTTGTTTTATTGATTTATGCACTTTTTGTTTTGAATAAAGTGTCTCATATAAGTAGTATCTTCTAATTAATACATGACAAAGAAAAAAAACTGAAAAAAGCCTGAAACTCCCCAAAACTYTCTGGCAAGAATACAGACATATTCTGTAGAGGAAAGCAATATACAGAATTACACTGCCAATTTTATTCTACATTTTCAAGCACCCCACAAGTAATGGGGTTTGAAATAAAAAATTAAATCCTCTGAACAGCAACACAAAAACACAACATGTTCCCATACACCAGATGAACCAAAAAAAATGCAGTTCATATATGTCCAGTTGGGTATGAAGACCATATTCAGCCTTTTATTTGGAGAGAACAAATGGCCACTCCTTCTATTTCCTTTTTCAATACATTTGAAAACCATAAATCATTCAATCATCTCCACAATCGTTCCCCATATTAACTTCTTGGTGATAAACCAACTCTAGAAACATAGTTAATCAGAATAATGTCAGATGTATAGCATATGTAGGGTGAGGCACTTAATGTTTCCTGCCAAGGACAGATGTTTGGAAAGAGACAAAGTCATCTGCAGTAACAAGGAAATGTAAAGACTGTAGTCCATCTCACTATTGCCTTTTTGATAACACTTATGTACTTAAAAACTGAAAGAGTTTGTAACTGTCATAACAAACTGCAAAGCTTTCCTTAAAAGGAAATGTAGGGTTTTCTAACCAGGCAGGGTTAAGGTTGAGTTTTCTAGGACAGTGTGTCAGTTTACTCACTCACCTGCAACAAGTCTACGCTGAGCATAGACTTAATGGCCAACGATATCCTGCATTATTGAAATACTATCTTGCACCTGAGTTATTAAAGGACAAACAAAAAGTTCTATGTCTTAATATTAAATCTATACAAACATAATTTTTTACTATTTTTTTTGCACAAACAGCTGCTTAGTACTTTACAATCATAGCAGTGATCTACTCATTTCATAATGGTATGTGGAAACTGCAAAGGGAAACAACAGAGGAAATACAGAAAACATGGTGAGATGAAACATAAAATTCTGAGAGGCGTATTAAACTTCTCATATCTAGTAGGGGTCCAGGATTACTTCAGTTGCCCAAAGAATCCACACTGCACAGCCAAGGGTGGGCAAAGGAACTAATCYTAGAATAACTTTCTCAAGTGTATGTACTGGATTCAATAATATGTAAGTAGGTATTGGATGCCATTTTAAACAAATCCAGATGTCCTGCTTAGCCTTCATTTGTCACTGCTCCTCACAATGTCTTTATCCTTTCTGCCCTGTGCCATCTCTGCTTGCTCTGGAAGTCATTATTCTTAGAAATTATGTTCCCCAGTAAAATCTGTAAGTACTGGGATTTAAGAAAATGCTTCATAAAACTGGCAAACATTGAATGATATAGACAGAAAATTTCAGGCAGACTTTTGTCTATTAAGCTTCTAGAGAAGATCTGGAAACAGAATTGTACTGGGTTGTGGAATCTTTTAGTGGCAAACACAAATGGTTCAAACCTGTTTTRTATCCTATGATGGATGCTTCTAATGTTTTCTACACATCAAATTATCTTGGACTTCACGTGAATTGCAAACAAAAATTCCCCCCCAAACCCAACGAATTTTCATATTAGCTGTAACGAGTTAGTGTGGAATTTTTTATGTACCTGACTAGTTGAACAATTTTCACTTCCCTGAATATTCATGTAAAGATTGAGAGTAATTTGTTGTTTATTTTCTACAATCATCTTGAAAGCTAAGTATTAAAATGTGATACACTTCTGCTGCTATAGTAGTAATATAAAGCCTTTAGTACAGCATCAAGGTAATTTAACTTTCAGTGTCCCAAATGAGATGAAATTGTAAGTGGTTATTTTCCTCTTTTGATGATAACTGGCACATAATKGTGGGATTCATATGCCTCCTCATGAGGGTAAGGTTCATACGCATTTCGTCTCATTTTACATGCTGCAGTTTAAGGACCTCCTACATGATTTCTGGCAAATACAAACACTTAGGTGCAAATAACAATACATCATGGCAGTATCATACTGGAGTTTGGCTAACTAAACTCTGCAGGTCTGAAAATGATAAGGGTCAGCATACAGGAAATAATTTTGTCACATAATTTACAATGGAATGCAGCATAGCTTCCTATCTTATTTTTCTATTCTTCATTTTTTGCGTTAAGTACCTCATAGTGATGTATGAAAAAATTCAGTATATTTGAGATGGCTGCAGGAGGCTAAAAATGAAAGACAGACAGGCTTCCAGATTGACAGCTGGAGGTTCAGGAGAATAACCACTGAAATATCAAACAGAACCAGATATCCAGCTTTAGATAAAAGAATAAATATACAATTCTTGAACAAATAAATTTTGGATTCCAACTCCAAAATAAAAGATTTAATTCAAATTCTTTAATCCATGTTGCTCCAATATAGGTAATAGTTACAAACATACTCTTCAGTTAGTAGAACTGCTAATTGTGGTATGTGATTTCCTAGAATATTAAAGTAGGGATCAATGAGAAGCTAACTGTGATAATCCACAGAATATAGATTGCTGTAAGTCAGCTGTGTTTAAAAAGCTTAATTCCAATCATTTCTGCATTTTTCAAAGTCCAGTTGTTTACTTAATAGTTCAATCATTAGGAAGCTATAAGTTCGATTCACTTGCCTCAAAATATGCACCTGAGAAGTTCTGGTACTGTGATTCTGTCTAGCCTCTGGCTGATACTCTGTTAAGGTATGAATATTATATTAGTGTAAGGAGTGATGCTTCAACTTCCTTCAACTTCTCAGCTGAGTAACAAAGTATGCAAAATTAATGGATCAAGAGACATCAAATAAAACAAAAAMAATGACCCTATAGCCAAATGATTCTGGCATTCTCCTGAAAACACAGAAAGCCCTTGGTCTTGTTCTTTCCTTCTATAACTTTTTCATTTTTTAAAAAGTATAGCAGAGAACAAATAAGCAGTCTTTAGATCAGAGAGCAGAATTCCCATCTTCATAGCCAAGTGAATCATACTGWCTCCAACTTCATGAATTTCACATTTCTTAGTGATTAGTAGCATAATTTGGACTAAAAGCACTCTAATCCTTATTAATTTATTTTCTTCCTAGTGTCATTTTTGCACTTATATTAATTAAGCAGTCTAACTGCAGTCTAACTAACATAGCAGGAAACAGTCTTCGTAGGACTATTTATGCACATATGCTAAGTAGTGAAAATGTAATAATCTAGAAAGCAGTTTCCTRTTTCATAGGTCTGGAATCACACTCATGCTTGCTGTTCATCTAACCCTGCAACTCGCTGCTGCATGGCCACTTAACATTAAAAAAAAAAAGTAAATTAGACATCATCTTTCTAAGTGTACCAGCAAAAAGAYGACAAGAGTGACTAATGATAAAAATACTCTACTTGGGTTCAAATTTCTGCAGGAATAGGAGAATATAGATTTCAAATTGTGCTGGGTCTGGCATGGATAGAATTAAATTTCTTCATAACAACCTGAATGACATTATGTTTTGGATTTGTGACTGAAATTGTGATGATAACACACCAATGTTTTGTTGTGATAATTAAATTAATATTATTAATATGTGGGACAGTGCTTTCATAACATCAAGGCTTTCTCAGTTTCTCACACTGCCCCCTTCCAGATGGGTATTCCATGCCATATAACATCGTACTTAGCAAAAAAAGGGATGGAGAGTATTTGTCTTCCAAGGTGGCTGTTGCTCAGAGACGGGCTGGGTATCAATCTGCTTGTGGGGGGCAATGACTATTTCTGTTTGCATAATTTCTTTCATTTTCCTTTTCTTTTCTTTTCTTTTCTTTTCTTTTCTTTTCTTTTCTTTTCTTTTCTTTTCTTTTCTTTTCTTTTCTTTTCTTTTCTTTTCTTTTCTTTT